>JACEEZ010010347.1:5000-22500 GCA_016584305.1 Chionoecetes opilio | reverse complement strand
TTTATATTCTCTCTCTTGTTCTCTCTCTTGTGCATTTATATTCTCTCTCTTGTTCTCTCTCTCGTGCAGTTATATTCTCTCTCTCTTGTTCTCTCTCTCGTGCAGTTATATTCTCTCTCTTGTTCTCTCTCTTGTGCATTTATATTCTCTCTCTTGTTTCTCTCTCTGTGCATTATATTCTCTCTCTTGTTCTCTCTCTTGTGCATTTATATTCTCTCTCTTGTTCTCTCTCTTGTGCATTTATATTCTCTCTTGTTCTCTCTCTCGTGCATTAATTCTCTCTCTTGTTCTCTCTCTCTGTGCATTTATATTCTCTCTCTTGTTCTCTCTCTTGTGCATTTATTTCTCTCTCTTGTTTCTCTCTCGTGCATTTAATTCTCTTTCTCTCTCTTGTGTTTTCTTCTCGTGCATTTATAATTCTCTCTCTTGTTCTCTCTCTTGTGCAGTTAATTCTCTCTCTTTGTTCTCTCTCTCGTGCATTTATCTCTCTCTTGTTCTCTCTCTGTGCATTTATATTCTCTCTCTCTTGTTCTCTCTCGTGCATTTATATTCTCTCTCTCTTGTTCTCTCTCGTGCATTTAAATTCTCTCTCTCTTGTTCTCTCTCTTGTGCAGTTATATTCTCTCTTGTTCTCTCTCTCGTGCATTTATACTCTCTCTTGTTCTCTCTCGTGCATTTAAATTCTCTCTCTCTTGTTCTCTCTCGTGCATTTAAATTCTCTCTCTCTTGTTCTCTCTCGTGCATTTAAATTCTCTCTCTCTTGTTCTCTCTCTTGTGCAGTTATATTCTCTCTTGTTCTCTCTCTCGTGCATTTATACTCTCTCTTGTTCTCTCTCGTGCATTTAAATTCTCTCTCTTTCTCTCTGATTATCTCTCTCTCGTGCTTTGTGCATTAATTCTCTCTCTTGTTCTCTCTCTTGTGCATTTATATTCTCTCTCTTGTTCTCTCTCTTGTGCTTATTTCTCGTTTCTCTCTGCTTATCTCTCTCTTGTTCTCTCTCGTGCATATTTCTCTGTTCTCTCTCTTGGCTTATATGTCTCTTTCTCTTCGTGGCATTTAATTTCTCTCTCTCTTGTTCTCTCTCGTGCATTTAAATTCTCTCTCTCTTGTTCTCTCTCGTGCATTTATATTCTCTCTCTCTTGTTCTCTCTCGTGCATTTATACTCTCTCTATTCTCTCTCGGTGTATTGATCAGGCTGAGGTCCAAGTACAGGTGGTGGTACTGAAGTATAAGTACAAGTAGTGCAGAATTTTATAAGTCCAAGTTCAAGTTCAAGTAAGTACAGCAGATTTGCAAGGTACTTAAGTCCAAGTACATGACAAGGTACTTCATTGCAACTACTGTGTGTGTGTGTGTCTCACGAGCCTAGACACTGTACCGTAGATAACACTAAAGTCGCCACCTGCAGTGATGTCGCCAGGCGCCATATATTACGAATTATAGCATTACTACTGATTTTTATGTGCCACTGAAGATGATACACAGTAGTTTATATCATGACTGTTTAATCTACTCTGTTTCAGCGTTGTTTTATGCTTTGTAGCTGCAAGTATAGACTCTTTCAAATTTCACTACGCGTTTTTTTTTCGGGCGACGACGACAGCGGTACGACACTCAGTAAATAAACACTAGATGGCGACTTTATTGTTGGTAGCCACTTTGTAGATATTTTTGTCATTTGTTCATTTATAGCCCTACTATGACACAGATGAAGACACAAAATGACACAGACTCTCCAGATAGCCCCTTCTAACTGTCCTGAAATCATGGATGTAGAAATGTAAGTATTAACGCCACCACACGTCTGTAAACAGAAAAAAAAGTTGACCTGGCGACTTTACTGTTATCTACGGTAGCGCACGCGTACCGAGGCCCGGCACGTACGGCAAGACGTAAAGTCAAATCACAATTAGAAATTCAGGATACTTAATAATCCTAATAAAACTATATAATGATGCAGATGTGTGTGGCGGCCCATTGCAGACTGCAGAAAGGGTGGAGGGAGTGCTCATGTTGTGCTGTGGTGGCGTGTGGCGTGGAGGGGCAAGGCATGGAGGGGCAAGGCATGGAGGGGCAAGGCATGAGGGGGAAGGCATGGAGGGGGAAGGCATGGAGGGGGAAGGCATGGAGGGGCAAGGCATGGAGGGGGAAGACATGGAGGGGCAAGGCATGGAGGGGCAAGGCATGGAGGGGCAAGGCATGGAGGGGGAAGACATGGAGGGGCAAGGCATGGAGGGGCAAGGCATGGAGGGGAAGACATGGAGGGGCAAGGCATGGAAGGGCAAGGCATGGAGGGGCAAGGCATGGAGGGGCAAGACATGGAGGGGCAAGGCATGGAGGGGCAAGGCATGGAGGGGCAAGGCATGGAGGGGGAAGGCATGGAAGGGCAAGGCATGGAGGGGCAAGGCATGGAGGGGCAAGACATGGAGGGGCAAGGCATGGAGGGGCAAGACATGGAGGGGCAAGACATGGAGGGGCAAGGCATGGAGGGGCAAGGCATGGAGGGGCAAGGCATGGAGGGGCAAGACATGGAGGGGCAAGGCATGGAGGGGCAAGACATGGAGGGGCAAGACATGGAGGGGCAAGGCATGGAGGGGCAAGGCATGGAGGGGCAAGGCGTGGAGGGGCGAGGCATGGAGGGGCAAGGCATGGAGGCACAAGACATGGAGGGGCAAGACATGGAGGGGCGAGGCATGGAGGCACAAGACATGGAGGGGCAAGGCATGGAGGGGCGAGGCATGGAGGGGCAAGGCGTGGAGGCACAAGACATGGAGGGGGAATAGAAGGAGTTTGCTTACACGTAGCTACTCGAAAAGTACTAGAAAGTAGGTACTCGAATTTTTCAAGTACATTTGGAACAAGTACAGGGACTTTGGTTTTTAAAATATCAAGTCCATGTATAAGTACAAGTACTCAAAATGTTGTACCTAACTACAAGTACGGTACTTGTACTTGTACTTGTACTTGGACTCAAACCTGGTATTTTTCTCTTATTTTCTCTTATTTATTCTTATATATTCTCTTATTTTCTCATTTATTCCTACATATTCTCTTATTTTCTCATTTATTCTTACAATGTCTCTTATTTTCTCTTATTTATTCTTATATATTCTCTTATTTATTCTTACATATTCTCTTATTTTCTCTTATTTATTCTTACATATTCTCTTATTTTCTCTTATTTATTCTTACATATTCTCTTATTTTCTCTTATTTATTCTTACATATTCTCTTATTTTCTCTTATTTATTCTTACATATTCTCTTATTTTCTCTTATTTATTCTTATATATTCTCTTATTTTCTCTTATTTATTCTTATATATTCTCTTATTTTCTCTTATTTATTCTTATATATTCTCTTATTTTCTCTTATTTATTCTTATATATTCTCTTATTTTCTCTTATTTATTCTTACATATTCTCTTATTTTCTCTTATTTATTCTTACATATTCTCTTATTTTCTCTTATTTATTCTTACATATTCTCTTATTTTCTCTTATTTATTCTTACATATTCTCTTATTTTCTCTTATTTATTCTTACATATTCTCTTATTTTCTCTTATTTATTCTTATATATTCTCTTATTTTCTCTTATTTATTCTTACATATTCTCTTATTTTCTCTTATTTATTCTTATATATTCTCTTATTTTCTCTTATTTATTCTTATATATTCTCTTATTTATTCTTATTTATTCTTACATATTCTCTTATTTATTCTTATATATTCTCTTATTTTCTCTTATTTATATATATTCTCTTATTTTCTCTTATTTATTCTTATATATTCTCTTATTTTCTCTTATTTATTCTTACATATTCTCTTATTTTCTCTTATTTATTCTTATATATTCTCTTATTTTCTCTTATTTATTCTTACATATTCTCTTATTTTCTCTTATTTATTGTTACATATTCTCTTATTTATTCTTACATATTCTCTTATTTTCTCTTATTTATTCTTACATATTCTCTTATTTTCTCTTATTTATTCTTATATATTCTCTTATTTTCTCTTATTTATTCTTACATATTCTCTTATTTATTCTTATATATTCTCTTATTTTCTCTTATTTATTCTTACATATTCTCTTATTTATTCTTATATATTCTCTTATTTTCTCTTATTTATTCTTATATATTCTCTTATTTATTCTTATTTATTCTTACATATTCTCTTATTTATTCTTATTTATTCTTATATATTCTCTTATTTTCTCTTATTTATTCTTATATATTCTCTTATTTATTCTTATTTATTCTTACATATTCTCTTATTTATTCTTATTTATTCTTATATATTCTCTTATTTATTCTTATTTATTCTTATATATTCTCTTATTTTCTCTTATTTATATATATTCTCTTATTTTCTCTTATTTATTCTTATATATTCTCTTATTTATTCTTACATATTCTCTTATTTTCTCTTATTTATTCTTACATATTCTCTTATTTTCTCTTATTTATTCTTACATATTCTCTTATTTTCTCTTATTTATTCTTATATATTCTCTTATTTTCTCTTATTTATTCTTACATATTCTCTTATTTTCTCTTATTTATTCTTACATATTCTCTTATTTTCTCTTATTTATTCTTACATATTCTCTTATTTTCTCTTATTTATTCTTACATATTCTCTTATTTTCTCTTATTTATTCTTACATATTCTCTTATTTTCTCTTATTTATTCTTACATTTTCTCTTATTTATTCTTATATATTCTCTTATTTTCTCTTATTTATTCTTATATATTCTCTTATTTTCTCTTATTTATTCTTATATATTCTCTTATTTTCTCTTATTTTCTCTTATTTATTCTTACATATTCTCTTATTTTCTCTTATTTATTCTTACATATTCTCTTATTTTCTCTTATTTATTCTTACATATTCTCTTATTTTCTCTTATTTATTCTTATATATTCTCTTATTTTCTCTTATTTATTCTTACATATTCTCTTATTTTCTCTTATTTATTCTTACATATTCTCTTATTTTCTCTTATATATTCTTACATATTCTCTTATTTTCTCTTATTTATTCTTACATATTCTCTTATTTTCTCTTATTTATTCTTACATATTCTCTTATTTATTCTTATTTATTCTTACATATTCTCTTATTTATTCTTATATATTCTCTTATTTTCTCTTATTTATTCTTACATATTCTCTTATTTTCTCTTATATATTCTTACATATTCTCTTATTTTCTCTTATTTATTCTTACATATTCTCTTATTTTCTCTTATTTATTCTTACATATTCTCTTATTTTCTCTTATTTATTCTTATATATTCTCTTATTTATTCTTATATATTCTCTTATTTATTCTTATATATTCTCTTATATATTCTTATATATTCTCTTATTTTCTCTTATTTATTCTTACATATTCTCTTATTTTCTCTTATTTATTCTTACATATTCTCTTATTTTCTCTTATGTATTCTTACATATTCTCTTATTTTCTCTTATTTATTCTTACATATTCTCTTATTTTCTCTTATGTATTCTTACATATTCTCTTATATATTCTTACATATTCTCTTATTTTCATTCTTCATGTTTTTTTCTTATTCTTTACTCTCCTTTATTTATTTATCGATATATCTATTTTCGTCTAATTTTCCCTGTAAGAAGAAGTGACCTCTAGATTTGTTTCTCTCTTACCTACAATCTTATTTAACTAATAATTATTTCTTGGCTTGATCATGTTTCCTTCATCCTCTCCTAGTCCTCCTCCTGCGTCCTCTGTGTAACATTATGTCTTCCTTATTACCGCCTCTTATCATTAATACCGGCCTTCTAATTACAACAGTCTATCCTCCATCCTCCTTTGTACAAGCTTGACTTCCTAAAACTTGTTAACCTTCTTCTTATTCCCCTTATTCCCCTCCCCTTTTATTATTAACCTTAACCCTTCTAATTACAACAGTCTATCCTCCATCCTCCTTTGTACAAGCTTGACTTCCTAAAACTTGTTAACCTTCTTCTTATTCCCCTTATTCCCCTCCCCTTTTATTATTAACCTTAACCCTTCTAATTACAACAGTCTATCCTCCAACCTCCTTTGTACAAGCTTGACTTCCTAAAACTTGTTAACCTTCTTCTATTCCCCTTATTCCCCTCCCCTTTTATTATTAACCTTAACCCTTCTAATTAATATAATCTAATTAATACAACAGTCTATCCTCCATCCTCCCTTGTATAATCTTGACTTCCTAAAACTTGTTAACTCTAAAGGGGAATTTAATGTCAAGGTAATTATCAGATGTAATGATACGCTGCTACCTGTTATATTTATTTATTTATTATTTTTGCTTATGATTGTGTAATTTCATATATTTTTATTCAGTTTTGTTTGAGTAGAATGAGACGAAGGATCTTTATGTCTTTTTATTTATTTATTTATTTATTTGGCTTTATTATTTTGTTAGATATTTATTATGAATTTTATGTATTTTTTTTTCTTTCTTTTTTTTCTCCTTTATGATTCCTCTTGTGTGCCTCCGTGTTTATTAGACTGTTTGTTCCTTGTTTATATTTTCCTTGTTATTTTGTTCCCACTTTCCTGCTCTTATCCTGTTTCCTGGTTCTGTTGGTTCATCATTATTATTATCATACTCATTAATAATCATTATCATCATTTTTTTCTCGACTCTTCTGCTTCTTCCATTCTTCTTTTTCTTTTTCTTCTTTTCTTCTTATTACCTCCGCCAATGAAGTTGGAGGGGTTATGTTTTCACCCCGATCTGTCTGTCTGTCTGTCTGTTTGTTTGTTAGTGTACAGGATTTCTCGAAAAGTTACGAATAGATTTGGACCAAACTCGGTATACCAAGTCTATTTGGTATAAGGAAGAACTGATTTAATTTTGGATGAAATCGAATCACAACTGTTGCCATGGCAACCAATTGATGAAATATTCGGGTGGAGGTATGCGCTCAATACTGAGTGCATATATATATATATATATATATATAGTTATAGCATATATGTCAAGGTCCTATCATGTATTTTTCTCTTTTTTTTTTTGGGGGGAAATTTTTAAAATTTTTGGAGGAGAAAGGAAAATCTAAAAAGGGGTCTTTTTAATTTTTTTTTTAAAAAAATTTAAATTTCCCCAATTTTTTGTTGTATTTAAAAAATTTTAATGTTTTTTTTTCTTTTTTTTTCCTTTTGGGGTTTGTTTTTTGCCTGTTGTTTTGGGGGTTTTGGGGTTTTGTTTTTTTTTTGGTTTTTGGGGCCCCTTTGTTTTTTTGTTTTGGTTTTTTGGGGTTTTTATTTTGTTTTTTTTTTTTTTTTTTTTTGATTTTGTTTTTTTTTTTTTTTTTTTTTTGTTTTTTTTGGTAAAGGGGGAGGGGTTTGTTTTAAGTTTGTTGTTTTTGGTTGGGGGGGTAGGGTTGTTTTTGGATTTTTAAAATTTTTTGGTGTTTTGGTGGTTTTGGGTTTTTTTGTTGGGGGGGTTTTTTTTGGTGGGTTTAATTTTTGGGTGGGGTTTTTGGGTGTTTGGGGTGGGGTTGGGTTTTGGGTTTTTGTTTTTTCTTGTTTTTAGTTTGGTTTTTTTCGTTTTTAGTTTTTTTTTTTTTGTTTGGTGGGGTGGTTTTGGGGGTGTTTTGGGGGTTGGGGGGTGGTGGGGTTTTTTTCTTGGGTTTTGGTGTTTTTGGGGGCTTTTTTTTTGGGGGGGGTTTTTTTGGGTTTTTGTTGTTTTTTTTGCGCCTTTTTTTGGGGGTGGGGGGTGGGGGTTTGGTGTTGTTTTTTGGGCTTGGGTTTTGGTGGTGGTTGGTGGTGGTGGTGGGGGTGGTGTTGTTGTTTTTGGTTTTGGGTTGGGTGTTTTTTTTTGGGGGGGTTTGGTGTTTGGTTGTTTGTTGTTGTTGGTGGGTGGTTTTTTTGGTTGGGGGGGGGGAGGGTGGGGGGGGGGGGGGGGGGGTTGGGGGTGGTGGTTTTTGTTGGTGGGTTGTTGGCCCTTGGGTTTTTTGGGTTTGGGTTGGTTGGGGGGTTGTTTTTTTGGGGTTCCTTGTTTTGGCTTTTTTTTTGGGGGGGGGGGGGGGGGGGTTTTGGGGGGGTTGGTGGTGGGGGTGGGGGTTGTTCCGTTGTTCCTTGGTTTGGTTTTTCTTTGTTCCCCCCTTTTTGGGTTTGGGGGTGGTGATGTTTGGGGAGTTTTTTCCCCCCCTTTATTTGTGGGGGTTTTTTTCCCTTTTTTTGTAAAAAAAAGGGAAAGGATTTACTTCTTTTTTACCCCTTTTAAAAAAAAAAGGAAAATGTTTCCCTTTTAAAAATTATACTAAAACCAAATGAGTTTTTGGGCCTTTAGGGGGGAATTTTAGGTTTTAAAGAGAGAGAGAAGAGAGAGGAAAAAGAGAGAAAAGAGAGAGAGAGAAGGAAGATGAGAGAGAGAAAGGGGAGAGAGGGGAAGAGAGGGAGGAGAGAGAGGAGAGGGGAACAAATGATAAAATAAAGGAAAAAGAATAAAGGAAACATAAGAAAAGGAAAAAGTGAAAAGAGATAAGGGATAACCCTAAGCTTAAACCCCAAAAAGAAACAAAGAAAAAAAGGGAAAAAGGAATCCGTTTTGGGGGGGTACAAAAAACCCCTTGGAAAAGGAAATTTTTTACAGAGAACAGAGAGAGAGAGAGAGGGGGAAAGAAGAGAGAGATAAAAAAGGGGGAAACAAGAAAAAAAAAGGAAAAGGGGAAAAGAGGCAGGCCTAAAACCCAGGGTTTTTTTTCCGGGTCAAAAAAAAAACCTTAAGCCAAATTTTTTTTTCCCCCCATCTTGGCCCCCTTTTTACCCCTTTTTTTAAGTCCCAATATGAAAAATCCCTTTTACCGAGTCCACCAGTTTTCCCCAATTTTGGGAAACCTTTTTTCCTTTTTTTCCCTTTTTAAACTATTTTGGTTTTTGAACCTTTTCTTGTTAAAATTAAAAGGCCTAAAACTTTTTTCCCTTTTTTTTTTTTTTTCCCTTTTAATATTTAAAACTTTTATGCCCCCTTTTACTTTTTGGCTTTTCATGTTTTTTTGGTAATTTTAGATTTTGGAGAAAAGAAGGAAAAAGAGAGGAAAAGAGAAAGGAAATTTTAAAAAGATGGGCAAAGAGAGGAAATGACAGGAGAGAGAGGAAGAAAGGAGAAAGAAATTTAAATTTATTTTTTTTTATTTTTTAATTTTTTTGGATTACAAAAATTATGTTTAATTTTTTTTTTAGAAAGTTTCCCAATTAAAGTTTTGGGGAAATTAATTTTATCATTTTTGTGGTCTTTAGGTAAGGTTTATTTAGTAGGGGGAATAATAGAAATTTTTTTTTTTAAACCCCAAAGGCTTTATATTTTTGGGGGAATTTTTTAATTTTTTTTGGAAATATTTGGATTTTATTTTTTACTTTTTTGGGGTTTTTAAATTTTTTTGGGATTTTTTGGACTATTTTGGACAAATTTTTAAGTATTTTGGGATTTTTTTAAATGACTATTTTGGACGGGATTTTATGGCTTTTTGGGACTTTTGGGATTTTTTGGACTTTTTATGAGTTATTTTGGACAATTTTATGACTTTTTTGGGACTAATTTATGGGGTATTTTAAATTATTTTATGCCCTTTTTTGGGGACTGATTTTGATTTTTAATTTTTTTGGACTTTTTGGGACTTTTTGGGACTAAATTTTTCTAAAAGGTATTTTGGTTTTAAGTTTTAAATAAATTTTTTGGGGACTTTTTTTAAAAATTTTGGACTTTTTTTGGATTTAAATTTTATGATTTTTTTGGGACATTTTTTTTAAACTTTTTTTGGACTTTTAGGGACTTTTTTTGGACATTTTCTGTATTTTAAAAGACTATTTTATGACTTTTTTGGGCCCTATTTTATGCCCTTTAATTTTGGGAAAATTTTTAGATATTTTGGACTATTTTTGACTTTTTTTGGACTTTTTTTTTGGACTATTTTTTTTTGACTATTTTGGATTTTTTAAATGACTTTTTTGGGAAACTTTTTTTAAGCCCAAATTTTGGGACAAAATTTATAAAGTTTTTTGGGACTATTTTAAAAATAATTTTGGACAAATTTTTTTTTGGAACTTTTTTGGGAAACTAATTTTTTGGACTATTTTATGACTATTTTGGACAAATTTTTTTTTGGACTTTTTTGGGGACTATTTTAGACAATTTTTGGACTAAAATTTTGGACTATTTGGACTATTTTTGAGTATTTGAACAAATTTTTGAGTATTTTGGACTATTTTTGACAAATTTTGGCAAATTTTGGACTTTTTTATGAATTTTTGGACAATTTTGGTCTTTTATGAGAAATTTTGGACAAATTTTTTATGATTTTTTGGACATAATTTTTTTTTGATTTTTTGGACTTTTAGGGAATTTTTTGGGGCTTTTTTATGCTTTTTGGGGACAATTTCTTTTTTTGGACTTTTTTTGGGCTTTTTGGAAAAATTTAACTTTTTGGACTTTTTTTGCTTTTTTTGGCTTTTTTTATGACATTTTGGAAAAATTTATTACTTTTTTGGGCTATTTATGACTTTTTTTGGGCTTTTTTTTATGATTATTTTGGCTATTTTAGGACTTTTTGGGCTCTTTTTATGCTATTTTGGACTATTTTATGACTTTTTGGGATTATTTTATGACTTTTTTTTGGTTTTTTAATTTTTTATGATTTTTTGGACTTTTTTTGACTTTTTTGGGACTTTTTATGACTTTTTTGGGGAAAAATTTTGATTTTTTGGATTTTTTTATGACTATTTTGGACTATTTATGACTTTTTTTGGGCTTTTTTGACTTTTTTGGACTATTTTATGGACTTTTTGGATTTTTATGCTATTTTGGAAAATTTTTATGAAAATTTTGGGGTTTTTTTTATTTTTTGCCCCAAAAATTGGGAACTATTTAAAAAAATTATTTGGCAACAGGGTTTTTTAATTTTAAAAAACAAAAATTTATGGAAAAAATTTTTTTCCCTAGTTTTTTTTGTTTTTTTTTTTCCCCAAAAAATTTTTTTTTACGTCCCGGGGTTTTTTTCCCCCCCTTCCCCCCCCTTTTTTTTTTTTTCCCCCCCCCAAAGTCTTTGGTCCTGTTATTTTTATTTTTTCCTTCCTTTCCCCCTCCTTCCTCCCCCCCCTCCCCCCTCCTCCCCCTTCCTCCCCCCCCCTCCTCCTCCTCCCCCCTCCTCCTCCTCCCCCCCTCCTCCTCCCCCCCTCCTCCTCCTTTCCCTCCCCCTCCAATGGTTTTTTTCTAGTGTCTGTTTTTTCCTATGTATTTTCCCCCTTTCCTCCCCCTCCCCCCTCCCCCCTCCCTCCTCCTCCCTCCCTCCCTCCCCCTCCTCCCCCCTCCCCCCCCCTCCTCCCCCCCTCCCCCCCCCCTCCCCCTCCCCCCCCCAAAAAATTTTTTACCCCTTTTTTTTTTTTTTTTGGGGGGGGTTAATGTAAAAAAAAGGTTGAGGGAAATTGGGGGTGGGGTTTGGGGTTAAGGCCATTTTTAAAACCTCACTCGCCACCCCCTCCTCCTCCCCCTTTCCTACCCCTCCTCCTCCCCCTCCTTTTTATCAGTCAGTGCCCTCTTTTTCGCTATTTATAAAACTTAACTTTTCATTCTTAAATTTATACCACGGGTCCCCCTGTCCCCCCTTGTTGTTTGTACGGGGTTGTGTGTGTGTGTGCGTGTGGGTGTGTTTTTGTGTGTGTGTGGTTTTGGGGTGTGTGTGTGGTGTAGGTGGGGCCGGGTATAAAGTTTAATTCCTTTTTTTTTCATGGTGTATTTTTTGTGTGGGGGTGGGTCTTTTTTCTCTCTCTCTCTCCTCTCTCTCTCTTTTCTCTTTTTCTCTCTCTTTTCCCCTTCTCCCCCTTCTCTCTCCCCTCTCTCTCTCTCTTCCTCTCTCTCTTCTTTTTCTCTCTCTCTCTTCTTTTTAAAAAAAAAGCACCAAACAATTTCCCTGTCCTGACCCAAGGGGGGGGGGCTGGAGGGGGGGCGAGGGGAAAAGGAGAGAAAAGAGAGAAAAAAAAAACTTGTAGCTCTTCAACAAAAACTTATGAAGAAAAAAGGATAAAATGGAGATTTGGGAACCCAAAAAAAGAGGGGAGGGGAGGGGGAAATAAAAAGGATTAAAAAAAGGATTAAAAAGGAAAAACACAAACCCGGCCCCGACCGATAATTTCCTTTAAAAAGGCTTTTTTGCTTTAACTAAAACTACAAAACTAGATAATAAGAAAAAAAAGGGGATAGGAAGTAGAAGGCTCCCCCTAAACCCCCCAAATCCCTCCAGCCGAAGCTGGCCGGAAAAGAAGTGATACCATGCAATATAGAAAAACTCCCGGGAAAATTTGGGGGAAATTTGAAAGCGAAATTTTATGGCAAAACACTATAGTTTGTGGGGGTAGGTTTAGTGTTTGATAATGGGGTTCATGTTAGGGTGTTTTTTGTAAGGGTTGGGCCCCCGGTGTGGGGGTTTCCGGGGGGTGGGGGGCACCCTTTCCCCGGGGGCCCTTTTTTGGGGGAGGCAGCAGCCCTTTCGGGGCCCCCAGCTCCGTTAAACCCACTGGGGATTGTGATTTTTCCCATGTGGAGGGCCGTACATTTCAAGCCCCCTCCCGCAGGACCCCTGGTCCCTTTAAAACCCCCGAGGGTGGTAAACTAACTGTCAGGCCCCTTATGATCCACAGCCCCGTCCAGGCCCAAATTTAGTAGTGGAAAACCGTTAACTGGGGGCTATCTGTGTTTTTTTATGAGGCAAAATGTAGTTTGGTGTGGGCCTCAGTGGGGGAAGTTAAAGGGGTTTGGTGCAAACAGCCTTGCCGGGGCGTTTTCCCTTGGGAGGCAGAGTCAATCGGGCCCTCGCCCTTTTCAATCCCTGCGGTAGTCCCTTTTCCAAAATTAGGACGCCGTACATTTTAAATTTGCCCCCTGCAGCAGTAAACCCCTGGTACAAAAAATCCCGATGGTGGTCACAAACGACAGGGCCCTTACTAAACCACGGGCCCGTCACAGGTAAAAAACCCTTTTTAGTAGAAACCGTTTACTGGGGGTTTGTCTGAGACGTGTGGGAGGGGTTTTTGTAGAGCGACTCCCCAATCATTTAACGCAAGGGGAGTAACACAGGGGCCCTTTTGCGAGATAAATTATTTTTCCCCGGTTTTAAAAGTGACAACCGGGGGATTTGATAGGGAAATATTTATCGGGGCCCGTTTTAAAAAATGATTCTTTTTGTTTTTGAGTTTATTACTTCTGGGGCACCCCACCCAATACGTTTAAAACACGGTTTGTGAAAAATTATTTGGGCTTCGTTCTTTTAAAAAACCCGGTTTTCTCCCTTTTTTTAAAAACCCGTTGTTTCTTTGAGCTTGCCCGGGTCTACCGTGAAAAGATTTTCTGGGACTACGTTCGTAAACCCTTTAAAATTTTTAAAAGACTTCGATGGGGTCACCTTTTACCCTTCCGTTTTGTTAGGGGGAATAAGAAATTTCTTTGACCCGATTTTCGTAGGGATTTTTTACGAAAATCTGGGTTCTTTTTGGGGTTTACTCTGCGCGGTATTTTTTCTTTTTACTATGTCCTTTTTAAATAAGGGGGACCAAACTGCACACAGTATTTAAGGGGGCGAAAAAACGATTTTAAAAAAAAGTGAGTATCATTTTTTTCCAATTTGAAACTGAATTTTGTCCAATAAACCAAACCCAATTTATTTGCATTTTTTTACACCTCTATAATTTTGGTTATTGGTTTTGAACTTTGGGAGATTAAACCGGCCTAAATCTTTTCCCCCCTTTTATCAACACTTGTTTTTGGGAAAATCTTTCATCACGAAAATTTTAGAGGGTTGTTATTACCGTATGTAGTACTGACATTTGGGCAAGGTTTAAATTCATTTTTCATGTTTTTGACCATGCTGTTAGCGTTTTTTAAATAGTTTTTTTATGAGGGTTGGGGCTGAGATTCTGTAAGGTAGGTTTGTGTTTTTGTGTCCCAGCAAATTTCATATCCTGCAGGGATTCCCTCGTCAATTTTCATTTTTGTATATTAAGAAAAGGATAGGTCCCGAGAACTGATCCTTAGGAAACACCACTATTTACCTGGGCCCGTAGAAGAATTTTTCCCTTTATTACCCCCTTTGTTTTCGATTGGGCACCTTTTTTCTACCAATTTAAAGATGGCCTGTTATACCAAGAGTTTTACTTTGCTAATGAGGGCGCTTATGAGGAAATTTGGGGCGAAAGGGTTTTTAAAAACCCAGGGAGAGGGGGAGGGGGGGAGGGGAGGGGGGACAAAGGAGGACCCAAAAAAGAAAAAAACAGTAACAGAGTCCCTACTAAACTTAAAAAATGATAAAAGAGGATCTAAAGGGGAAAAGGTCCTCCCCCCCCTGCAAAACCCCCCCAGAGGAGAGAGAGAGAGAAGAGGAGAGAGAGACAGACAGGGTAAAAAAGAAAAAATTACCTTTAAAAAAAAATGGGTTAAAAGGAAGGGGAAAGGGAAAAAAAAAAAGGAAAGGGAAAAAGAGTAAGCAAAGGAAGGGAAAATGGAAAAAAAAACTAGACCAAAAAAGAGAAAGAGAGAGAGAGAGAGAGAGAGAGAAAAGAAGAGGGGAGGAGAAAAGAGAGAGAGGAAAAGGGAGGAAAGGTCGGGGGAAGGGGAAGAGAAGGGTTTAGGGGGCAAGGGGAGAGAGGAAAAAGAGAGAAGAAGAGAGAGAGAGAGAGAGGGGGGAGAGGGGGAAAGGAGAGCCAGACAGATGAGGGTAGGGGGCACAAGTGAATTATAATATAATATAATATTTTATATATAATATATATATAATATATAAAAGAAGAGAGAGAAAGGGGGAAAAGAGAGAGAGGAAAAGCAAAAGAGGGGAGAGAGAGAGAAGAGAGAGAGAAAAAAAAGGTTTTTAAAGGGGAAGAAGAGTGATGCTGTAGGGTTTTGAAAGGACGGGGTGTGTGGGGTGTTGTGTGGGTTTTTTTTTTGGCAAAACATTAGTAGCATTTCCAAGGCCATCCCCTCTTCCTCCCTCTTTCTTCCTTCCTCCTTTTTCTTTTTTTCCTCCCTCCCCTTTTCCCTTTAATTTTTTCTCCAAAAATTGCAAGTCATTTTTTTCAGAAATTTTTTCATTTTTTTTAAAAATTTTGGGTTTTTTATGTAATTCTTTTCCCCTTTTGTTTTTTATTCTTTCCTTTTCTCTTTTCCCCTCTCTCCTTTTCCTCTCTCTCCCCTCTCTCTCCCTCCTTTTTATTTCTTTTATCCTTCCATTTTAAATTTTTTTTTTCTTTCCCAATTTTTTTCCTCTCTTTTTCGCCCTTTCTTCTCTCTCTCTTCTTTTCTCTCCCCTCCCCTTTTCTCTCTCTTTTCTCTTCCTTTTTTTCTTTATTCTTCCTTTTCCTTTTTTTCTCCCTTTTATTTCCCCTTTTCTTCCCTTTTCCTTTTTCTCCCCTTTTCCCTTTTAATCTCTCTCTCTCTCTCTTTCCCTCTCTCTCTCTTCCTCTTCTTCTCCTCTCTCCCCCCCTCCTCCTCCCTCCTTCCCTCTCTCTCCCCCTCTCCCTCTCTCCTCGCCCCTTTTTCTCTCTCTCCTCCTCTCCTCTCTCTCTCCTCTCTCTCTCTTCTCTTTTCTCCCCTCTCTCTTCTCTCTCTCTCTCTCTACTTGTTTCCCTTTCCCCCCCAGGTGGGAAACTATTTATCTTTAAAGGGTATAACCGGTTTTTGTGGTTTTTGGTGGGTGGTGGTGGTCATTTGGGAAAGTGTTTGGTGGTTGGGGGTGGTGGGTGGCGGTGGTGGTAGTGTGGTGGGTTTTGGGGGTGGTGATGGTGGTGGGGGGGGGTGTGGTGGTGGTGGTTGGTGGTGGTGGGGGTTGGGGGTGGGGTGTGGTGGTGGGGGTTTTTTTGGTGGTGGTGGGGGGTGGGTTTTTGGTGTGGTGGTGGTTGATGGTGGTGGTGGTGGTGGTGGGGGGTGGGGGTGGTTTGGGGGTTTGGTGGGGTGGGGTTTGGGGTTGTGGGGTGGTGGTTTTGGTAGTGGGGGGGTTGGGGGGTGGTGTGGGGGGTGGTTGGGGGGGTGGGTGGTGTGGGTGGTGGGGGGGTTGGGGTTTGGGGGGGGGTGGTGGGGTGGTGTGGTTTGGGGGGGTGGTGGTGGTGGGGTGGGGATGAAATTTTCTAAAAAAATTTAACGTTGCTGCTAATGTGAAATTTTTGACAGGAGTGTTTAGGCTGAAAAAGAGAGAGGAGAGAGAGAAGAGAGAGAGAGAGAGAGAGAGAGAGAGCCCTGAACTTGACAAGATACACAACCTGATTTTTTTTTCTCTCCTCTCTCTCTCTCCCCTCTCTCTCTCTCTCTCTCCTCCTCTCTCCTCTCTCTTCCTCTCCTCTTTTTCCTCTCTCTTTCTCTCTCTCTCTCTCTCCTCTCCTCTCTCTCTCTCTCCTCTCCCCTCTCTCTCTCTCTCCCCCGTCTCTCTCTCTTCTCTCTCTCTCTCTCTCTCTCTCTCTCTCTTCCTCTCTCTCTCTCTCTCGCGATACTGATGATCCATGAGTGAGTTTTATTTTTTAATAGAACCAAAAAAGTAGATAAATATTATTTCTTTATTATTAATTTTATTATTATTGTCATTATTATTATTATTTTTTTTTTTTTTATTATTACCTCCGCAACGAAGTTGGAGGGTTATGTTTTTCACCCCGATTGTCTGTCTGTCTGTCTGTCTGTCTGTTATGTACGGGATTTCTCGAAAAGTTACGAAAAGATTTGGACCAAACTCGGTTTTCCCAAGCCCTATTTGGTATAAGGAAGAACTGATTTAATTTTGGATGAAATCTATTGACAACTGTTGCCATGGCAACCAATTGATAAAAATTCGGCCGGAGGTATGCGCCCCATAAATGAAATGCATATATATATAATTATATATATATATATAATTAATATATATATATATATATATAATATACACTTATATTTGATGAAATATTCGGGCGGAGGTATGCGCTCTACTGATGCCCCCCCCCCCCCCTAGTTATTGTTATGTATTACTACTACTACTACTACTTACTACTACTACTACTACTACTACTACCTATCACTACTACTACCTATCACTACTACTACTACTACTACTACTGCCACTTCTACTGCCACTTCTACTGCCACTACTACTACTACTACAACTACTGCTACTACTACTACTACTACTACTACTACTACTACTACTACTACTACTACTACTACTACTACTACCACCACTGTTATGATTTGTGTTGCGTCGGTCTGGTGTGTTACAGAGAGAGAGAGAGAGAGAGAGAGAGAGATAATTTAGATCAGTTTCCCATTTTTAGTTAGAAATTGCAGTGTTGATTTTTTTTTTATAAAACAAAAAGTAAAGAACACACACCCCACACCCCACCACACACACAAACCCCACCCCACACACACACACACACACACACACACACACACACACAATGAAATAGAGATATAAATATTGTACTATGTTTGTTTCTATAAATTAATTAGTTTTATAGAAGA
>JACEEZ010010346.1:95000-115000 GCA_016584305.1 Chionoecetes opilio | reverse complement strand
GTATCCACATCATTGACGAGAATGGTGCTCCAGGGTTTGTGTTGCAGCGCGTCACATAGACCATCCCAGTCTGCTCTGCCCCACAGCCAGTTGGTGCGTGTGACGGGGGCATCCCTCTTAGCTTTAACCTGTATTGCACTTAGGATCGCCATGTGATCTGATGAACCTACAGCACCGAGGGGTGAACAGGTGGCGACACTGTCTGGGAGATCACTGATGACAGGATCAAATGATGAGGCGGAAATGTGTGTGGGGAAGTCAACGTGGTTTGTTAGACCATACACTGTGAGGAAGTCATCGAATGATCATGCAACTAGATGTTGGTTCATGTCGCCTATGATGACAACGTGCTCACAGGTGTGTTGTTACAACAAGTCATCCAGGTGAGTGTGCAGATATTCAATAGGCTCCCTCCCCTGCCTCTGTCAGCAGTAGCGGTAGCGGCAGGCGGTAGCACACACACAGAAGGATAGCGTTGTGATGGTGAGTCCATATTTTGAAAAACATCATCTCCAGATGGTTTGGTGGAGTTTCTTCAAGCGGCTGGACCGACAGACTTTTGTGAAAGGAGACAGCGATACCACCAGAGGTCCCGTGTGTCCTGTCGCGTCGATGCCACCTCGTATATCCATTTATATGTCCAAAGTTGTCTGGAATTGACTTGTTGAGGAAGGTCTCTACTGCTGCAACGATGTTCGGGTTGTTAGGGATCACGTGAGTGTTAATCAGGTCCCCGATGTTGGTTTGGAGACCTCTGACATTGGCAGATATGATGGTGATGTGATTGCGGGACTTACTGGTGACCATAGTTCCAGGCCGCTTGACTATGGGTCGGCGGCTGGTGAGTGTTTGATAGGCAGGGTCAGGGTGAAACGGGTATGGATTTGGTATGTGGGTCTGTTGCCCTGATGCTGAAGCCCAGTTGCTGGTGAGAGGCTGGGGTGACGCAGAGACAGGAGTAGGAAAAGCAGGAGTGAGGAAGCGGCTGAGTGTCTGAACAAGGAGGGCGTTGTTCTGTGCCTGCTCGGTTGATATCTTGTCAAAGTACCTATTTTGTTTCTCCTGCGTGATGCGACTATGTCACTCTTGTAGAATGCACAATGTCCTGCACGTAGACAATAGCTGCACTTAATTTTCCTGAGGCAGTTGCTTTCAGAGTGCGCCTTTCGCCTGCAGTGTTGGCAGAAGGCTCTATCCTGGCTATGGTATGTGGGGCGAGATTGAGCAGAGTTATCTGAAGGATGTTTTTATATCTGGCCTCTATTTCTTTGGTTGTTGTTGTTGTGTTGTCACGTGTTTCTAATATAGTTCCCGGGGGCTGGCACAACAGGCCTGGACACACCCAGCAACGGCGGAATAGAGGCTGGGGTGTAAGTAGCTTGGGTGGTAATAGCCGGGATACTAGAAGCCGGGGGCCTGGCAGACTGGATGCTAGTGGCCGGGATACTAATAGTCGGAGTACTAGCAGCCAAGGTAGGCGCAGCCTGGGTGGCAGCAGACGTAGAGGTAGTAGCCAGGGGTCGAGGTGGCTGATTGGGACCAGACGGAGAAGTGTTGGTAGCCTTTAGTTGTTGAGGCCTGCCTGATGTCCACCAGTTTGCTGTTACGTTATTAGTTGCTACTTTTCTATTCCACTCCTCGTCGATTCTGTGTGGCTTAGCGGTGGTAGCGATCGACCTTATGTCGATTTCTTCTATGCTTGATCTTGTGGCGCAGATGTTATCAATGAAGTCCAGGACGGTAACAACATGGTCCTTCTTCTCTGCCAGGGTATGAGAGGTGGTCTCGAAGTAATTGATGATGTTTTTCTTCCTGGCGAAAACCTGGCAAAAACCGCTCGTGTGAAAGAGGCCTTAGGCCTCTTTCACACGAGCGGTTTTTGCCGTCCTGGTTTCTGCCGCACGGTTTAGCTTTCTATTGACTCCTATGGGAGTATTCACACAGGGCCGGGACGGCAGTTTTGCCGTTGCGGCAGCCGCACCCTGCCGTCTGCCAGCAGGACCAGCAACGGCAGAAATGCCGGCGAAAAGGTTTTGGGTGGTAATGTGTTGCTATGGGTGCCTTCACACAAACCGGTGTTTCCCGCGTGCGGCGGGTCATCGGGTGGTGAGTTGTCTGTCAACATTAGGAGGAAGAGCACAAACCCCCACCTCGTCTGCCCTCACTGGAAAAGCTGGTATGCACTATATTCTCTCATGTGAAACTTTCAATAATGTATATTGAAAATTTAAGTCTTTACATACTTATTAAAATGCACCCTGGAGAAGGCGACTGCTGTTCAAGGGGTGAATCCAGAATTTTCTCAGTTAATTTTTTTTGATGACCTTGTTCATCAAATGAACATATACTACTCTCTTTCTGACGTCCTCCATCATCAAGAGACAGTGGTGCACCGTGCACTGACTTGACTGAGGCACCAGAACGGATGTTGAGAGAGAGAGCCTGCGGCAGAAACCGCAAGTGCCCGCAACGAGGCATGGTTTCTGCCGCACGCCGCAGCGGCAGAAACCGGACGGCAAAAACCGCTCGTGTGAAAGAGGCCTAACAGGCGCGTATCCAGTATACCCAGGGTGCGTGCAATGAGCTGGTGGTGACTCACATTTCCTGGCATAGTCACGGGTGGTGGTGTGACACGGTGGCAGTCACGGGTGGAGGTGTGACGCGGTGGCAGTCACGGGTGGTGGTGTGACACGGTGGCAGTCACGGGTGGAGGTGTGACGCGGTGGCAGTCACGGGTGGTGGTGTGACGAGGTGGCAGTCACGGGTGGTGGTGTGACGAGGTGGCAGTCACGGGTGGAGGTGTGACGCGGTGGCAGTCATGGGTGGTGGTGTGACACGGTGGCAGTCACGGGTGGTGGTGTGACTAGGTGGCAGTCACAGGTGGAGGTGTGACGCGGTGGCAGTCATGGGTGGTGGTGTGACACGGTGGCAGTCACGGGTGGAGGTGTGACGAGGTGGCAGTCACGCCTTCTTTCCCTCTTCTTTCTCGTATTCCTTACTTTTATTCCAAACATGTTTTCCTTCTTTCTATTTTCGTTTTTGTTTTAACTTTTTTTTTTTATGTTTCCAACCTCTATTCCTCTTGGTTCTTCACTTTTTGTCCATATTAACACCTTTCTTAGGTTTTCCTTCTTCTAGTCATTTTTCTGTTGCTATTTACCCCAAATTTTCATTATTCTCTTGTGTCCTTATATTCACAGTTATGTTATTCTTTCTCTTTTCTCTCGTATTCTCTACCCTTGTTCCTCACATTTTTTCCCCTATATTCGAATTCTTCTCCATTGATTTTGTCCTTTGCCCTTCATCTCTCCTGTCTTTTCTCCTTATCCTCATTTTTCTACCTAAGTTTTTCCCTTTCTGACCCCCGTTTTCCTCCATTTTTTCATGTCCCAATACCCTATAGTGTTTCTCCTCTTTCTATCTTTTCTTCATTTACTCTCCAATTTTTACCTTTTTTTCTCTCTCCCTCCCTTTCCTCACCCATTCTTTCCTTCTTCCCGTCTGTGTTCTTTTTTTACTTATTTTTACCATCTCTTTTTGTCTACTTTTGGTACCTTTTTCCCCTCTTCCTCCTCTTCATTCTTCCCTCGCTCTCATATTTCCTCCTATGGTACTTAATATTCGCCATTACAGCAGTTATGTCGGGAAAATGTTCGGGGATGTGTGTCATTGATCGCCCAATCCCTGAATTTAGGACCGTTGATGAGCTGGGTGTCCCCTGAATGTGTCTGGACCGAGTCATCCGTTGGGTGGACTTTTGCCTTGTGTTTTGGAGGCGCCAGATAATTGATTGCAATGAGAGGCTCTTTTTTCGTGTGTGTGTTTGTGTGTGTGTGTGTGTGTGTGTGTGTGTGTGTGTGTGTGTGTGTGTGTGTGTGTGTGTGTGGTTGGTGTGTGTGTGTGTGTGTGTGTGTGTGTGTGTGGTGTGTGTGTGTGTGTGTGTGTGTGTGTGTGTGTGTGTGTGTGCGTGTGTGTGTGTGTGTGGGGTGTGTGTGTGTGTGTGTGTGTGTGTGTGTGTGTGTGTGTGTGTGTGTGTGTGTGTGTGTGTGTGTGTGTGTGTGTGTGTGTGTGTGTGTGTGTGTGTGTGTGTGTGTGTGTGTGTGTGTGTGTGTGTGTGTGTGTGTGTGTGTGTGTGTGTGTTGTGTGTGTGTTTGTGTGTGTGTGTGTTGTGTGTGTGTGTGTGTGTGTTTATATGTGTAGTTTAGTAGTAGTAGCAATATTGGTAGGTATAGTAGTAGTAGTAGTAGTAGTAGTAGTAGCACCAGTAGGAGTAGTAGTAGTAGTAGCAGCAACAGTAGTGGTAGTAGTAGTGATAGTTGTAGTAGTTGTAGTAGTAGTAGTAGCAACAGTAGTAGTAGTGTTAGTAGCTAATATTAGCAAATGTAGTGGTAGTCGTAATAGTTGTAGTCATCATGTAGTAGTAGTCATCATCATCATCATCATTCTTTTATTTCGTATATACTAGTATACAGATTCAATCGATGCATGATATAAAATGATGCAAGGAAAACTTATCAATAAATATAATTTTACTGTACATGTATATTATATAATGACAAAATACAAAATATGAAGCTCAAAGGACTTCAAGTCCATCTAAAAAGATTAAAACAATCATTCAAAATTAAAATAATACACATATTATCTAAAATTCCACATACAAGCAGCTAGCTGCAGTTATATAAGATAAGATAAGATTTTCATCCTATCTAGACACTTTGCAAGTACCAACTACAAGGTTATTGATTATGCAAAGCGCCGCCACGTCAGCACGAACTAGGCGGACTCGAACCGCTGACCGAATGCGCAGGGACTCTGCACATTGCAAGCTCACGTCTCTACCAACCTTGCCACCCTGACGGGCTGCAGTTATATAAGCTTATATGTTTGGTGAAGGGTTTTCAGAGGCCCGGGTTTATTTTTTTGTACCCACGTTATTTAGTAAAGGGTTTTGCAGGCCCATTTCAAAAAATTTATTTATAAAATTTTTTAAATAAAAGATTGAAGGCAGTGTATACCCGTTTTTTAAAAAGGGAAACACCATTTAATGGGGAGTTATTGAGGCCCAAGTCTTTTAAAATACTTCCTGTAAAAATGTTTATAATGTTGGAACAACAAACAGTTTTTTGAGCCTCTCATGGTACTGGGGATCGTTGAGAGCAAACATTTTTTTTTTAAGGCATTGGGGTAAGTTCGGAATGTTTACAGCAAGTTTTATTTTTCATCCAAAGGTCTGCCAAAAGGGCCCCAGACACTACTTGGGAAAGAAAAATTTTAATTAAATAGGAACGGAGTCTGACTGGAAACATTTTTAAAATTTTCTAAATAATAATTGAATTTGCAAAAAAAACTAGGTAACCTAAAATCATTCTTTCTCTCACCGTTTTTTCGGATACGAAAACCAAAAACTTGTAAACATACCCCAGGCTATTTTTTTCCCACACAGATAAATAACATTGTTTTCATTTTCCTTCTACCCTATGAAAAATACGCTTTTGTTTATTGTTTAAATTTAAAAAATTTCCATGTTTTTACTTTCCTTAATTCATTATATAAAAATAAAAGTTCTGAAGTATCCAAGAAAAATTAAATCATAGCAAAAACCCTTTAAAATTGACTCTCAAAAAACCCATATTTACCCCAAAGCCTTTGAAAAAAAGAAGTTATAATTTCATCAATACAAAGTTTAAAAAGAAATGGGAAATATGCCCCGGCCTGACACCTTGAATAAAACAAAACTCCCAGCAGTTTTCCCCACCTACTCTAGTGACTGATTTCTCATAAAATGATTAAAAGTATCACATGTTGAAAAAAATCTCTATCAATATTTTTTTTCCCATTTCAGTGACACTCTATAAAAATGCCTAAAAAGATCGAAAAAACTGCAAACATCTTGCCCCCCTGCAGTTGTTTTTTTTACAATGTTTTTGACTAGCTTTAGCACTGTTGTTGTTTTTGTTTTTTAAAAGCCAAATTGTCGGGTTAAAAAAAATTTGCTTGTAAAAGTATTTAAAGCAGCATTTCTATAGTTTGAAAGGCAAGAGACTGCATCAAGGTCTGAATTGAATGGATAAATTTGTTTTTTTGGTCTTTAGAATGGGATTAACACCCCCCTTTAACGGTCAAATGGAAAAAAACAAGATCCAAACAAACTTTATGAAAAATGCAATAAACTAAAAAATTTCCCCTTGCCCTTTCAGAAATTGTGAGGAATCCATATGTAAAATTCCTTTATTTATATTTGTTAAACCCTTTTCATGAAATATTGATATTTTAAATCCAGCTTTCTATTGTTCCCCTTTTCTTTTTATTTTTTGTATAATTTTATCTCACTTCCACCTTTTGTCATAAGAACATACCCGGCAAGAACTTTGGGGAATATGTCCACTATGGTTCCTTCTTTACCTTCTCATTAATTTTTTGAGTTAATCTTTTTTTTTACTAATTTTTCCAAAACCCCAACTTTTGTGCTATTTTTCTTTAATCGTTCACAGATTTCACTAAATTCTTCTTTTTTTCACTGATTAAGTGCTCTTTGAATGCTTTCTGCTCTGAGGGCATTTCCCCAAAAAAGGCAGTGTCCCTAATCCTTCCTTGTGCAAGCCTGCAGATAATTTTCCCTGGCCCCCGGGGGTGTAAAATGTTTACTCTGCGGTTTGAGCCTGTATTATTTATAGTTTTCCTTTTTAACTTTTGTTTTAAAAAGCTTGGAAAACGCCTCTTGTACTGCGACAATGTCACTGTACTATCTTTATCGTTGCAAAGAGCCTTATGCCTACAACCTAAAACCGGGGCACTTAGTACGTCGTTTTTTTAAATATTTCACTCTTTAAGGATGAGTTTTTATTTTTGAATTTCTTTGTTAGTATATTCCTTGTAAAAACCTGGTGATTTGATTTTTTTGGTTTTAAAATACTCCCTTTTCTCGTCTGTCACATTTACTGCATTTTCCTTAATACAAGCGTAAAAGGGCTATAGCAACAATTTAAAATCATAAAAAATTTAATATTTTTAATGTTTTGGCTACCCAAACTCTTTTTTATATGTGATCCAACCCTTTTCGTAAGGTTTCCCTTTATAAAAAAAAACAAGTGGATGGGTCGATTATTAAAATCAGAACATTCCCCATTTTTCAAAAATAAACCAGAAAAGGGGGCCCGGCTCTACCGTATATGGGGCACTTTAAAAACTCCAAAGAATATATGTTTTCGAATTTTTATGTTGTTATTTTTTCTGTGCATGAGTTCTAAATATCATTCTTTGTTCTTTCTTTCCCCTATTCCCTTTATATAAACATTTACGAGTAGACAGTTACATTAGCAATATTTACATATAGCAATAAAATAATTCAAAAAGAATTAATTTTCTTTAAAATTCAGATTCTTAGACCATAGGCAGACAAGTCCGCCTTCACATCCTCCAGCATTTGAAGCCAAAGCCCTGTCAGAGAAAGTGGCACCTACGCCTACACCTTCATAATTATCGTGTATATGTTCAGGAACACCCAAGTTGTCATCAACTAATAAAGTTTCCTGAAAAAATATAAAATCAAAAGAATATTCACATAACTGCCTAACTAAATCTATATTCTTTCTTAAAGAGTCACAATTAAAACTACAAACACTTATATCCATTGTTAAAAAGATAAAAGACAAGAGAAAAACAAAAATATATATACACTACGCGCCAAAATATTGTTCGCGACATCATAACACAGCGCTTCCATACGGGAATTCAGAAAATGTACTCTATGGCAGCCTACTGACTTCCGAGAGAGATATCTTATATATGGCAGCTTGTTTAAGGCACGGGCAGTCCATCAAGACCGTTGAGGAATGTTCAGATGCCACTTGTCAATTATAGACGAAGCATTTAAAAAAATATCGCCTTCCTTCCCGCGAGTAGTTTGAACAGACGCGCATTGGTATAACTATCATTATTTTCATAACGGATTGCAGGAAAGACCTAACAAAGGAGCAAATTTAAGTTATTGTATCTCTACACAAGGCAGAGAGGCCCGTGGAAGAAATATGAAGGATTGTGGATGTTACGAGGAAATTTGTGCATAACTGGGTGGAGAGTTTCGGGGTGGCGGGGCGGGGTAGCGACAGCCGCGACACCGTAACATTATAAGTGGCCAGGGTGAGGATTTAAAACATCAGCAAGCACCCTAAATGTCATGAAACGTCAAGTGGATACCCATCCTCAAATAAGAGTAAGAAAAATATTGCGATATGACTTTTATATCCTCGCCCTGGCCACTTATAATGTTACGGTGTCGCGGCTGTCGCCACCCCGCCCCGCCACCCCGAAACTCTCCACCCACTTATGCACAAATTTCCTCGTAACATCCACAATCCTTGATATTTCTTCCACTGGCCTCTCTGCCTTGTGTAGAGATACAATAACTTTAATGTGCTCCTTTGTTAGGTCTTTCTTGCAACCCATTATGAAAATAATGATAGTTATACCAATGCGCGTCTGTTCAGATTACTCGCGGGAAGGAAGGCGATACTTTTTTAAATGCTTCATCTATAATTGACAAGTGGCATCTGAACATTCCTCAACGGTCTTGATGGACTGCCAGTGCCTTAAACAAGCTGCCATATGTAAGATATCTCTCTCGGAAGTCAGTAGGTTGCCATAGAGTACATTTTCTGAATTCCCGTATGGAAGCGCTGTGTTATGATGTCACGAACAATATTTTGGCGCGCTGTGTATTACCCTAAGTTAGGCTTACTACTATAAAACTTATCAACGACCATGTCCTCTGGCCATTTATCTCTGTTTAAAAAGAGAATCTCTCTCTGATAACAGCACTGCTATTTTAAAAGCATTAAAATGTGTAGAGTTAATCTCTAGTTTTTCAATATTTAAAATATTTATATCAAAGCTATCCTTTATATGTTCACTTATATCATTTTATGTAGCACTGAGGTCAACACGGCCCAGGAAAACATCTACTGTTCTTCTGACAGCCCTCATCTGCCCATTGATGCCTTTCCCGGTACCTTTTACTCCTTTGTTTTTACCTTTTATATTCTTACGACATTTATAGACCTCATTCCATCCGTTCTGGTTATTTTCCATAGGAAGATCTGCTTCTGAGCGCCTCTGTATTCCCGGCTGCAATTGTACAGAGGTGCCATTGTCTGTTCGTCCTCTTGTTTCTCGACCTTGTCCTGCTGGTGGTGTTCCTCTGTGTGTCTCGCTCCGACCTCTTCTTGCGGTGTTGTGAATCTTTGGGCGAACAGAGGCTCCACTGTTATGATGTTTTGTCTCCGTTAGGGAATTTATGAGGTGTGAGGGATGCTCACGCTAGCATCTAGTGAAGTAGTAGTAGTAGTAGTAGCAACAGCATAGTAGTAGTAGTAGTAGTAGTAGTAGTAGTAGTAGTAGTAGTAGTAGTAGTAGTAGTAGTGTAGTAGTGAGGGTGCCCATGAGCACTTCTCTAGCGTCACAAAACCTTTACAAAAAGAATCTAAACCGAAAACAAATATTGGAGTAAGTATTTGTTTTCACCCTTATTTAAAAATCAATGGAGTTTGTAAACTTACAGTGATAAAAGGTTCAACATCTCCAAGAAGGAGAGAAAAGAGGGAGGGTGGGAGGATAAATGCTCGAGAGATGGAGAGAAGTGAGGTAAAAGAGCGCCACAGAGGAGAGAGAGAGAGAAGGAGGGAGGGAGAGAAAAAAGAAAGAGATAGACGGGAGGACGAAGAGCGTATGTCGATGGTAATCTTGAAAAAATTCAAAACTCACTGTCAGGTAAGAAACACAAGGGTGAACAATGGGATAGAGGAGGAGGAGGAGGAAGAGATACAACTGTATGGTATACGATGGGAGGGATGAGGGCAAAGGAAGACATTAAGGAAGAGGAGAAGGGAGTTATACTAAAGGACGAAAAGAGAGAAAGGAAGAAAAGGAAAACAAGTGGAGGAGGAGGAGGAGGAGGAGGAGGAGGAGGCGAAGTGAGGAGAATACACAAGTTATTGGCAAGGTGACGCAGAAAATCAGTGTTCGTTAGTGTTATGAATGTCAGCTCGTTACTTTTTTCGAACATTGATAGGGTTCAGGTTTGTTCATTATTTTCGGGTTTATATATTATGTATAACAAAAGTTTTTTGTTGTGACACCCAATGAGAAGGCGAGGCCAGTTGATGTATGACTTAGGGAACCTTGGGTAGGCAGTCAGCGCAGAGCCTCCCAGTCGAGCAGATAAGTACTCGCTCTCTCTTCCTTTGGTGTTTGGTCTTAATGTTAAGTGTTCTTGTTTTGTTTCAAGTAATGGATAAGTTGTGTTTAATTAATGTTTAAGTCTGCCTCTTTGCCAACCACTCCCAACACCAAAGGTCTTGTGTATTATTTATTTTGGTTATATGTTCGTTTATTTGTATTTCTATTATATATGGTTGGTGTCGGGTTAAGGTAACTCTATAAGATATAGGCTTAATGATATACAATAAAGTTATTAAAGTTGTCAGTACTCTCTTGTGCTATATGTATTTCCTTTCAAAGAACTAGGTAGCTCTTAACGAAGAGTCAAAATTTCAATGAGCCTTGTTTTGTTTATGCAACAACTACCCTAGGGTTGTAACAGTTAGTTTGTTGGGAGAGACGAGGAAGGAAGGAAGGAAGGAAGGAAGGAAGGAAGGAAGGAAGGAAGGAAGGAAGGTAGGAGAAATTGAGTGAGGAAGACGAAATGGAAAACAAATCAAGGAACGAAAAAAAAATTGACAGGAAAAAATTGTATTGAAAAATAAAAGTATTGGTAAGAAAAGTTGACGTAAGGTAAAAATTGTACTCGAAAGGGGGAATGGGTAAAAAAAGGAAGGAAAAATGTATAACTGAAAGCTGCAGTCGAAGGTATGAAAATAATGGGGAACAAATGGTACTCGCCATATAGAAATCACGCGACAGGGAGAAGAAATAGACAGAACTTTTGAAGAGCAGAGAAATGGGCCGAGGAAAGAAAGTTGAGAGCGAGAGCGAGAGCAATAGAGCGAGAGAGCGAGAGAGCGAGAGCGCGAGAGAGAGCAAGAGAGCGAGAGAATGTGTGTGTGTGCAAGCAGCTAGACAGGAAAACAACAAACATTAAAAGACTGATGGAGTAATTACCGAAAACTGATTCGCTCCGATCTAAAAAAAATGGTTTGTGTATTTCTGATTCACGATAATTCACTTTCCATCCACTTCGCTCATATTTCCTGCTGGGCTTTATAAACTAAACCATTTTTTATCTATCTATCTATTTGTCTATCTATCTTTATATCTCTATTTATATGTCTGTCTATTTATCTATCTATATTTATTATAGAAGCATTATAAATTCTGAAATTGTAAAACTGGCATATTGATGAATTTAGTAATTTTGATAATAATAATAATAATAATAACAATGACAATGATAAAAATAACTACTCATGATTTTCCTTTTGGTGGCTCAAAAGCATTTTCTCCTTATGTTCAAAAACGTAGTCAACCGTAGTAAAAAAAAAATTAGTCAATACTCAGAACACAAGTCTACTTCTCTCGCTAAGCCTTTTCAAACCCTCCCAGCTCCTTAAAGACCGTGGGGGGGGCAAGGCAAGGCCGGTGATGTGTATGTGAGCGAGAGTTTGCAGGGTGAGTAGCGGCCACCACAGCTCTTGAGTCTGGGCTGGGTCGCGAGGAAACCCTGTAACGAGGACGCTCCCGGCTGTCTGTGTGGAGTGGGGACCGTGTGTGCTGGGCTGTTAAAAAGCGTAATGGAAGGAAAACTTAAAGAGTAAATTGAGAGGAGTGAAGGGAAAGTAAGAGGAAGATGAGAGGAATTGGATGAAACTACGAAAAAAAAGAGAATAGGATAATGGCAGGATAATGTGTGTGTACTGCGCATTGCCTCCTATTGGTAGTGTCTTTCGGTATTTGAGGCGCCGCTTGATTAATAAAAGTATATTTGAGTCCATAGAAGTGACACGTGTGGTGGTGGTGGTGGTGGTGGTTTTAATTTGATGCTGCCTTACCTGTAGTCGATGCCTTGCCGCCTGTCCATTCCGCCATCAGGGGTTTTACGGCTTTAATATCCTCTTGCATCTTCAGTTAGTTCCTCTGAAGGGTGGAAGGTGTGTGTGTGTGTGTGTGTGTGTATTCATCTAGTTGTATTCGTCTAGTTGTATTTTACAGGGCCTGAGCAACGCTCGTATGGCCCCGTCTGCATATCAACATTTATTTTATCATTCATCCTTAGTGTTTAGTGTTGGCCGAAGCCACCACCCCAGGAGGGGGGTCACACGCCCCCGGCTAACACCCGGTACCCATTCACTGCTATGTGGACAGGGGCTCGGGTTTTAAGAAGACCGCCCGTCTGTCTTCGCTCCGCCCGGGGATCGAACCCGGGACTTCTCGGTTGTGAGCCGAGCGTGCTAACCCTTACACTACGGGTTCCCCGGTTTGTGTGTGTGTGTGTATGTGTGTGTGTGTGTGTGTGTGTGTGTGTGTGTGTGTGTGTGTGTGTGTATGTGTGTGTGTGTGTGTGAGTGTGTGTGTGTGTGTTATTCACCCATGGTCTTCTCCACGCGAGCTGGCTCGCGATCTCCAGTTGCACCCTCTCAGTGCGAGCTTGGAGCTCATTATTACCTATCTTTGGGCAATGCTGGGACCTCACACATCACACACACCCATCCCCTTGCTCAAGGGGAACAGTACCGCTCGAATTTCACAGTGGAAAAAATTCCCGGGAATGAGCGGAGTCGGGAATCGAACGCCGGATCACAGAATGATGCCGGGCGCCCTAAGCAACTGAGCCACACGGACGGTGTGTGAGAGAGAGAGAGAGAGAGAGAGAGAGAGAGAGAGAGAGAGAGAGAGAGAGAGAGAGAGAGAGAGAGAGAGAGAGAGAGAGAGAATTCTAACAAGGATAACCTGCTTAATGAAGTTTGGCTCAGCCCATTTCCTTCGTTAGGTTGATTTACGTCATCAAGTTATTGGTCAAGATATTTAATCCTTCCTTTTGTTTGTTTGTAATATTTTTCTTTGTCTTTTTTTGTGGTCATCATTAGTATCGTTATTGTGTTTCCGTGTACTTTTGTGTTTGTTGTTCATGATGGCTTAGATTGTTATTTTGTTCTTATATAGACATTTTTATTCCTCGTCTTCTTGCTCAACTTTTTCTTTCTCTCCTTTTTCGTATTCATCATCTTCTTTTTCTTTTGTATCTCCTCCTTATTATTTTCACTATAAGAGAAAGAATGAAGAAGAGGAGGATAAAGAGGAGAAGGAAGTTTGAGGAGAGAAAATAATTCAAACCCTGACGCAACGAAAGAGAGAGAATTAGAAAGAGTGTAAAACATATAGATGAAATTGATTGATAGATAAGTAGTAAAAGTGACATTCTGATAGACACAGTGAGCGATGGAGATAAATAAATAGGCAGGCAGATAGACAGACAAATAGACAGGTGAATAGTAAGTTAAATTTAAACTAGACGCAGCTCATCGATAATTCCTGAGAAACTCTAGAAGAAAATAAATAAAAATACAATAAATGATAAACAAAGTGTGAGTAAAGATAAGGAAGAGCAAGACAAGAACATGGACACAAAAGATTGAAAACTTAAAGAAATATTAGAGATAAAAGTAATCCAAAATATAATAATATAATATCAAAAACGTAAAATAATATATAATGATATACAAAATGTAATTTTTTGTAACTTTATCTATTAATTTGAAAACTTTATGCTAATTGAATATTACGAATTTAAATTTACCTAATGATTATGTGTTCACGAGAGAGAGAGAGAGAGAGAGAGAGAGAGAGAGAGAGAGAGAGAGAGAGAGAGAGAGAGAGAGAGAGAGAGAGAGAGAGAGAGAGAGAGAGAGAGAGAGAGAGAGAGAGAGCATAGTTTCCCAACGTCACTTGTTGAATAATATAATTTTCCAAAAAGTAGCCATGATAAACTTTTTTCAAGTTACCGATCAGTTCTCACTCTCTCTCTCTCTCTCTCTCTCTCTCTCTCTCTCTCTCTCTCTCTCTCTCTCTCTCTCTCTCTCTCTCTCTCTCTCTCTCTCTCTCTCTCTTCTCTTTTTTTCCCTGCATTCCATTACGACTTCGGGTTCATAAAGAAGAAAAAAAACCCAATATAATGACCATTCCGAAGAGCACAATGAAGCCGGGAATGGACGCGTTTCGAACATAAATAGAGCCTTGAGTCGAGGCTTCCAGGCAACGAATGAGTCCTTCAGCGAGACAACGTGGAAAGTGAGCTTAATTTATTTGAAGTATTTATAGGAATAATAATAATCTATATTATATTAATAGCAATCATAAAATCGTTTTCAGATAAATGTAGGTATTAGCACCATGCATGAATTAGCGTTAACTAAATAAATAACATAATCAATCGGGAGAATTACCCGATTGATTATGTTATTTATTTAGTTAACGCTAATTTATGCATGGTGCTAATTCATTTATCATAAAACAAAATATATCACTGGAAAGCTAATAATATTCCGCTTCTATTGATATGCTCCATGTTATAAGTTATCTCACAAAATATTAAATGGCGAAGAGTTTATGTGAATATTAAGTTCATGCCTATTTCTTCAGTCTCATAATGGGATTTTTTAAGTGTGTTTTACTGGTTTTTATTTGATGATATTATAGAACAAACATTTACGAAGATAACAGTATATCATTTATACTGATAAACGATAGTATACTGTATTCATGGAACACTTTTTTACCTTGCCGATCTGATTGATGATGATATTTATCTAGTTAACGCTAATTTATGCATAGTGCTAATTCATTTATCCGAAAACTAAATATATCAATGGAAAGCTAATGACATTCAACTTCTAGTGTTATGCTCCATACTATTAGTTGTCTCGCAAAATATTTAATAGCGAAGAGTTTAAGTTCATGCATATGTATTCAGTCTCATAAGGGCATTTCTGTAGTATATTTTACTGCTTTTTATTTGATAATATTATAGAACAAACATTACGAAGATAATAGTATATCATTTATACTGATAAACCAAAGTCTACTGTATTCATGGAACACTTGTTTACCTTGCCGATCAGCCTCCACTGGTCATGGGCGGATTGGCGCGGAGCCCCCAAAACAAGTCCAGTATACAGTAGTATTTGTAAGATCATATGAACATAAGAAAATAAGGAAGCTACAAGAGGCCGCGAGACCTACACGTGATAGTTCCTGCTCCGCATAGGAAAAAAGTTATCATAAAGTGGGAATGATGTTACATCTTTGTAGGATATTATGTGTAGTGTCCTGGCCTCGTAAAGGGCATGAATAAGTTACATTAGTAAGAGTAAGTAGGACGAGTATATAAGTGACTGTAGTATAAATTAGTAGGTATAGGAAGTATAATTAAATATATAATAGGTATAAATGAACCCTATATTCATGACCCCAAGAATCAGGTCAGTTAAGTCAAAGCAACACCTCTGGTTCATTCCCGAAACAATAATCCTTAACAACACTACATCATGATAATTGGAAATGTTAATCAGAGAAGCATTTCCATCACACCAAAACCAAGGAATCATTAGTTAAGAGCATAAGAACATAAGGAAGCTACAAGAGGCCGTGAGACCTACACGAGGTATTTCTTGTTACTTAACTCTATCTATTTCCACCTCTCTTCCCCATCCATGAATTTATCCAGACTCCTTTTAAAGACCCCAATAGACTCCGCATTGACCACCTGACGACTTAGTCCATTGCAATCATTCACCACTTTTTTGTTAATATTTATTAACAAAAGAAGCTTTTCTGAGATAAGCATTAACTTATTCAAAAGGGAAATAGCAGATACGAATTGGATGAAGATATTATATATAAATGACCCAACTGAGGCTTTTGAAAAATTTTACAACTTATACACTGAAATTTTTCAAAATTGTTTTCCACTAAGAAAGATTAAAATTACTAATAAATATAATAGAAGTCCTCACATCCTTTGGCTTACAAAATAGTAAAAAAAGAAAAGCGCAGACTGGAAAGTTAGCGTCTAAAATGGCCCTTAACTTATGGCCCAAAAGATTTTTAAAATATAGAAAAAAAATTAGTATAATCTTGCGTGAGGCAAACATAATTATTATCAAAATAAACTTAAACATTCTCAAGGAAATGTCAATTTCTCCCTTAAAACATAATAAATAATTACTTAAAGGAAAAATTGCAATAACAACACTAGGGATATAAACCCAAAGACACAACAGTGAAAATGCAGCAACAGCCCTTAAATAACCACTTCTTAAAAAATCAGAAACTTCACCTCAAAATGAAATGAACAACGAAAACTCATATAAACAATTTTAATAACTCAACAGTATTTTCTCTCTATTGTATCCAGCCACTACTGGTTGAAGTTCAAATTACCTAAAAAACCTTTAAAAAAGATATAGCTGCGGGGTATGATGATATTCCACCACATTTACTCCATCCCCCCTGCACAGATGTGGATGTTGCACTCACTCATGTCTTTAATCTGTGCTTTAAACAAGGTTATTTCCCAACTAAATTAAAAATAGAAAAAATTTATACCTATACATAAATCCGGGCAAAAGAAGATTTAAATAATTACAGACCAATATTTTATTCTGCCTTCAATCAGCAAAGTATTTGAAAAAGAATAGCTCAAGACTTACTGGATTTTTAGAAAATTTAATTTGGTATTTGAGAGCCAATTGGTTTCCGAAAAAAATAAGACAAGGAAAAGCAATTTTAAAAGTTCACAACCGAAGTCATAAGAGTCTGGAAAAATAGGTTACATGTTGTTGGAATATTTCTTGATTTGGTAAAGCTTTGACTCTCTTAATCATACAATTTATTGGATAAACTTGGCAATTGGTATCAGAGGAAATAACACTAGAACTGTTTTCTAGTTTTTTGGGTCAGTAAAAAAACAGGCTGTCTACTGAAATAACAATCAATCTACACTGAAAAAAATTGACAGGGGAGTGCCACAATGACAATTTTTGGGACCTTTATTGTTTTTGGTTTACATTAATGATATTGCTAACCTAGTGATAAATTCAATTATGTTTTATTTGCAGACGACACCAATCTCTCATGACAGACGAAACATTAGACTAATTGCATTAAAAGTTAATACCGAACGGGAGAAAAATAACGAGATGGGTTTGGCAAACAAATTAGCTTTTAAAACATAAAAAAAAGACTAATTATATTTATTTTCAAAGTGTTCTATTACTAATAACTTAGAATCAATATTTTGAAGGGTGTAACTACAACGAGTTTTTAGTACAAAATTTTTGGGGTGTTATAATTGACGAAAATTTGAACGGGAAAAAATCATATTCAGTCTGTGTGCTTAAATTTATCAAAAATGTGTGGAATCATATACAAAATTCGACACAACCTAACGATTGAGGCATTACAGAACATTTATTATTCTCTTTGTCCCTACATTATATAATGTGTATCTATCTGGGATGTACTTGGCTACAATCATGAAAATGTTTTGTGTCTCAAAGAAATCATCAGGACAATTTGCTTTAGAGGTAATATGATTTTTACTGATAATTATGTTATTTAATTATTTTGGGCTGCTAGAATTTGATTCGTTTGGAAAACTTTTTTGTTACTAACTTTTTTAATGATATAAATAACAGTGATCAAAACAGTAAAATATTTACAGTTTTCCACCACAGTCAAGGTACAAGGGGAAATAATATTGCTCTGATTTTTCCACAAGCACGTACACATCTATATAAATTTTCTTTACACTGTGTTGGGCCAATTCCAATTTTGGAATGCAATACCTAATGATTTGAAGGCAATTATTAATGTCAATACATTCAAAGTTAAGCTTAAAAGATATTTATATAATTTTCAAAGTCTAAATAGGTGGGAATAATATATGTAAATATATTTGTGTAATAGTATTTCGTATTTTGTGATTTGTTATGGCTAGTGTATAGGGAAAATTTATTGCTTAGGTATATATCATACTAAGGAATATTTAGGATATAATTTTTTTAAAATATTGCCGCCCTCGATATATTTTCATAGCTGAAAAAATTATTGTTCTGTCCTAGGGAGCAATGCTCAGGGGGGACTAATGCCACTAACTGATTTTTGTAAATATGTATGAATTATGTTAACTTGTAACATTTTGGCAATAAACTCAATCAATCAACCACCCTATTTTTGAACCAGTTTTTCCCATTTCCCTTTTTAAATCTACGGTTTTCCAGCTTGAATCAGTTACTTCTTGTTCTACCCTGCTTACTAGCCGTAAAAACTTTTCCTACATCGCCTATATTGTATCCCTTTATCCACTTAAAACTTCTATCAGATCGCCCCTTACTCGCCGCCTCTCGAGTGAGTGTAAATCTAATAGTTTCAATCTTTTCTCATAACTAAAGTTACGCATCCCATGAATAATTTTGTTCATCCTTCTCTGCACTGATTCTAACAAGGCAATATCCATCCTGTAATACGGAGACCAAACTGAACCGCATAGTCTAGGTGAGGTCTGACTAGAACCAAAATAACTTTAGAAATAACCTCAACACTTCTACTTTTAACACTCCTGGTAATAAATCCTAACACCCTGTTGGCTTGATTTCTAGCTTCAATACATTGATTGATTCCTAGGACGGAGGTCTGAGCTTACCCGCACTCCCAGATCATTCTCACCTTCTGATCTTTTCAGCGATACATTGCGTATACCTATTACCAGGATTTTTCCTACAAACATTCATTACGCTACACTTATCAATATTAAATTCCATCTGCCATCTATCTGCCCACTCATTTAATTTATCTAAGTCTCCTTGCAAAATATTTTCATCAGACTGTGATCTAATAATCCTACCTACCTTAGTATCATCCGCAAACTTGCTGATATCACTACTAATCCCACTATCCAAGTCGTTGATGTAAATAAAAAATAGTAATGAACCCAAATCAGACCCTTGTGGAACCCCACTCGTTACCTGCCCCCATTCAGATTTAAAACCATTAAATTATTGTAACCCTTTGTTGCCTATTACTTAGCCAAGATCTAATCCAAAGAAGAACCTTCCCATCTATTCCATGAGCCTTACCCTTATTTAAGAGTATACCGTGTGCACCTTGTCGAATGCCTTACTAAAGTCCAGGTATACTATATCATAATCCTCATCATTATCTGCTTTTTCTTAGACTTTTCTATAAAAACTCAATAAATTAGTGAGACATGAGTTACTTTTGGTGAACCCATGTTGTGAATCATTTACCAAACTATGCTTTTCAAGATGCTCTCTAATGTTTTTTGCAATAACAGATTTCAATAATTTACCTACCAATGACGTCAGGCTAACGGGTCGATAATTTGACATTAATTTATCTATCTCCCTTCTTAAATGTGGGAACTACATTCCTCCACATTACCTACCTTCCTCCACATTAACGGCACTTCCCTTATATCAATCGATTTCCTAAAAATACTTACTAACGATTCATTAACAACCTCTTTGCATCTTTTAATACTCTGGGATACACATCTGGTCCTGGTGACTTAATATTCTTCATTCTCCCTATACCTTCTACCATTTCCCTTAGTTATCACAATATCTTTGAGTTTCTCATCATCCTCTCTTCTAAACATCTGTTCACTATCAGGTTTCCTTCTGTTTTTTCCTCTGAGTAAAAAAACACTTAAGAAATAATCACTTAAAATTTAACACATATCCTCTGCCATGCCTACAATCTCCCCCTGCTCATATTTTTAATGGTCCCACTAATGCCCTAGTCTTTGTTTTATAAACCTGGAAACATACCTTTGGATCGGTCTTTGCCTTCCCTGCAACATTAATCTCATAATTGTTCTTTGCTGCTCTTGTTAATTGTTTCACTGTTCTAGCCATCTCGTTATACTGCTCTCTATTCATCTGCCCATCCTTAACTTTCTTATACATGTCCCTTTTTAAACCCCCTTTTTTGGGTTTTTAAGAAACTCAGGCCCTCCACTTGGGCTC
>JACEEZ010010346.1:90000-92500 GCA_016584305.1 Chionoecetes opilio | reverse complement strand
CCTTTGTGATGTAAGAGAAGAAAAAGAGAAAAGAAAAGAGAGTATGAGTTAGATACAAAGGGTGGGAGGGAGCACCTCCGGTATGACCTAAGAGATTGAGTGTAAGGAGGCAGTCAAGACTAGTGTGGACATAAAAGGATCAGGGAAAGTACGATGTGTAAGGTTTAGGTTGGTATTGTTCAATTGTTCAGACGACTATTGACATTCTGTTGAATAGTTATTTGGACTATCTATAGACGTATTGTGGCAGAGGTAACAGAGTAAGTAAAGAGAGAAAAGACGAAAAGAGAAAGTCAGGATAGAGAAAAGGGAGAGAGGAAGAGAGAGATAAGAGAAGTATGAAATATAGAAGAGAGAAGGGAGAGAGAACAGAAGAAATAAGAGAAAAGAAAAAAAAAAGAAAAAAACATTGAGAGACTACCTACTTTCAAAGGTATATGTTGAATATACAATTCAAAATTTGCCGTTATGATTTTTTTTCGATAAGAGAAAAGAATTAGATTAAGAAGTCGAGACGGGTCTCTCGCAGCGTGGGCTATCTTAACACAACAGGGTGGGATTGAGAGCGCGGAAGTGGGAGGCCCTATACGGTCGAGTGGACTGGACTCCAAACTTTCCCGTCGGTCTTGTTGAACTTTAATTTTCGAAAACCATGTAGTAGTGTACTTGAAAGTTTTAGAGTGCAAACATCTTAACTCTCTCTCTCTCTCTCTCTCTCTCCTCTCTCTCTCTCTCTCTCTCCTCTCTCTCTCTCTAACACACACAGGGTGGCTCGTTTGGTAGAGCTGCGGGCTCGCGTGTAGCGTCCCTTCATTCGGTCAGTGACTCGAGTCCACCAAGTTCGTCCTGGCTTGGTGGCACCTTGTATAGTCAATAACCTTGTAGTTGGTACTTGCAAAGTGTCTAGATAGGATCAAAGCATCTTAACTCTCTCTCTCTCTCTCTCTCTCTCTCTCTCTCTCTCTCTCTCTCTCTCTCTCTCTCTCTCTCTCTCTCTCTCTCTCTCTCTCTCTCTCTCTCTCTCTCTCTCTCTCTCTCTCTCTCTTTCTGCATTCCATTACGACCTCGGGTTCGTAAAGAAGATCAAGTGGTAATCTAATGACCATTCCGAGAAACACAATGAAGCCTCAAATGGACGCGTTTTGAGACTCAAAAAGAGCCTTGAGTCGGGGCTTCGAGGCCGTGAATGAATCCTTGAGCAAGACCAAGTGGTGAGTGATTATGTGATGAGTGAGTACAGCATTGTGTTTCAGAAGAAGGAAAGGGCGGGAGAAAAGAGAGATAAATAAAGCTGTTAGGAAGGAAGGAAAGAGGAGGACAGAAGGAAGAAAGAAATGAGGAGGGAAATGTGGTAGAGAAAACGAAATGAAAAGGAAAAGGAAGAGAATGATAAAGCAAATCGTGATGATGAAGAGGAGGTGGAATTGTTTTGAAGATAAGATGAAAAAGACGGAATGAAAGTTTTTATTTTATTTTTAGAGATATGTTCAAAGGTGAAATTTCACACACACACACACACACACCACACACACACACACACAACACACACACAACACACACACCCACACTTAAACAATTCATGAGCTTCTACGTGAAAAAAAAATGTATTGCAATTGTTGACAAAATGAACACTTTGTTACTATAATAAAACATATTCACCCCAACTTTAACTATATTGTCATTCCGTAAATTTACGAAAAACAAATATACATACTGTTATTACTGCATTTGGACAACATATACCTTTTTTTTCAAAAGATGTCATTTTTGTCGAAAATTACCAAAAACAATATTAATTTACTACTAACTACTTTTTTATTACTTGCATTATTTCTGCTGCATTAACAATTATTACCTCTTTCAATCAGAGAGAGAGAGAGGGAGAGAGAGAGAGAGAGAGAGAGAGAGAGAGAGAGAGAGAGAGAGAGAGAGAGAGAGAGAGAGAGAGAGAGAGAGAGAGAGAAGAGAGAGAGAGAGGAGAGAGAGAGGAGATGAGACGAGAGAGAGAGAGAGAGAGAGAGAGAAAAGAGAGAGAGAGAGAATTGGAATGCACATGAGGGGGAGTAAGAAAAAGACTTGGCAACCCCTTTAAAAAAAAAAAAAAATACAGCACGCGTCGTCTCTTCATCTTTTTTAGTATTAAGCGTGAGGTTGATTTCAGGAAGAGGAGGAGGAGGAGTAGGAAGAAGAGGGATACATAGGAAGAATATATACCAGGAGACCTATTGGTCTATAACGAGGGTATCTGCTGAACTACATTCTACTAACTATCAAACTACTTGTAAGAGAACAGTTGGAAAAGGATACCAAGCCTCTAAAGAAGATACGAACATGAAAATTTCGTGGTGAAGAATGAGAGGATATGAAGTATACTAACTACAACTACCACTAACACTAATCGTTTCGGGGGACGTTATAGTTTAACTCACAGAGCAATTTAAAACCTATCTACTTTACAGTACGGATCCAGTCTGTTTTTAAATGAAGTTATTGTGCTGGT
>JACEEZ010010346.1:55000-80000 GCA_016584305.1 Chionoecetes opilio | reverse complement strand
CGCCCCCCTGTGTCCTCCGATGCACTCCCAGTCGAAGGTAGAGTTGATGGGCAGGGCATGTGGGTGTTCTTAAGCCACTCGACGGTGCAGAAAGGTTTTGGTTTCCTTCGGGGATCGAACTCGGGTTACCAAGAACGCCAGTCGGAGACGCTAATTACTCCGCTACCGCCTCCCCTGCGGAGGCGGTACATATATATATATATATATATATATATATATATATGATATATATATATATATATATATATATATATATATATATATATATATATATATATATTATATAATATATATATATAATATATATATATATATATATATATTATATATATATATATATATATATATATATATATATATATATATATATATATATATATATTATATATATATATATATATATATATACATATATATATATATATAATATATATATATATATTATATATATATATATATATATATATATATATATATATATAATATATATATATATATATATATATATTATATATATATATATATATATATGTATATGTTATATATATACTAGCCGCAAAGCCCCCCTCCGGGCGGACTTCTTGGCTAGCTCCTGCGGAGGGCTATTGGTGGGCCTTCGGCCCACCACCTCCACATGACCCCTCAGACTCTCCAGATAGCCCCTTCTAACTTTCCTGAAATCATGGATGTAGAAATGTATGTATTAACGCCTACCCATTCACATCACCCCCAACCCATTAACTCACACATTACCCATCACCCCCCACCCATTTACTCACCCATTACCCATCACCCCCACCCATTCACTCACCCATTACCCATCACCACACACCCAGTCACTCACCCATTACTCATCACCCCCCACCTATTCCCTCACCCATCACCCATCACCCCCAACCCATCACCCCCCACCCATTCACTCACCCATCACCCCACACCCATTACCCATCACCCCACCCATTCACTCACCCATTACCCATCACCCTACATCAAGGTTTCTTCAATTCTCGCAACCCACTTTTTTTTCACAATTCTCGCTAATAGGCTACTAAAAAAAAGAAAAATAGTGATCGGATCATCTCATAACAGGGCTTAAAATGTGCCCCTGGTCGACCCGGTTCCAAAACTGTGCCATATGAGGGGATTAGGGCACTCTAGCCGCAAAGCCGCCCGGGCGCACTTTTTGGCTAGCTCCTGCGGAGGGCTATTGGTGGGCCTTCGGCCCACCAAACACAGACTCTCCAGATAGCCCCTTCAAACTTTCCTGAAATCATGGATGTAGAAATGTATGTATTAACGCCAACCCATTCACATCACCCCCAACCCATTCACTCACCCATTACCCATCACCACCCACCCATTTACTCACCCATTACCCATCACCCCCCACCCATTCACTCACCTATTATCCATCACCACACAACCATTCACTCACCCATTACCCATCACCCCCCACCTATCCCTCACCCATCACCCATCACATCCAGCCCATCATCCCCCACCCATTCACTCACCCATCACCCCACCCATTCATTCACTCATTACCCATCACCCTACATCAAGGTTTCCTCAATTCTCGCAACCCACTTTTTTTTCACAATTCTCGCTATAGGCTACTAAAAATTAATAATTAAAATAAAAGTGATCGGATCATCTCATAAGTGGGCTTAAAATTTGCCCCTGGACGACCCGGTTCCAAAACTGTGCCATATGATGGGATTGGGGCACTGGGGGCGGCACCTATCGCGGACACACAGACAGACAGACACACACACACTTGCGCTTACATTATTATATATATATATATTATATATATATAATATATATATATATATATATATATATATGTATGTATATATATATATATATATATATATATATATATATATATATATATATATATATATATTTATATATATTATATAATATATATATATATATATATATATATATATAGAGAGAGAGAGAGAGAGAGAGAGAGAGAGAGAGAGAGAGAGAGAGAGAGAGAGAGAGAGAGGAGAGAGAGAGAGAGAGAGAGAGAGAGAGAGAGAGAGAGAGAGAGAGAGAGAGAGAGAGAGAGAGAGTATATACGGGCAGGAGATTTTCTCTGAGACAGATCTCGTTAAGTGATAGCTAGTTCAGCGTTTATTATCTTCTTAAAGATATTTTCTCTTTGTCTTAAGAGTGTCTTATTCTCTTTTGTAATCACTTTTATGACTTCGCCGTAGCTTGTCATGTTTGCTGTATCGCGATTTCGGGTCTAAAAACCCTTCTTCAGCAGCATATGGAAGATGTTTTCTCCTCAGGAGTTGAGGTGTGCATGATTAAGATGCGAAGTGAAGCGCTATTTATAGCCGGTCTGCCTGCCACGCAGCCTATTACCGATGTCGTTGATTGGTAGATAGCTTTTGCTTCTCGTCTTCTTGAGTGGGAGACGCTGATTGGTTGTTTGGTCTTCGCTTGGCTTTTCTGTGAGTAGGCTGTTATTTGCTTTTGTTCTTTTCATGCTGGGTAGAGCTTGTAGATCGTTTGCCTGTACGTTAAGTTTGGGATTGATCTTTTTTATGTAGAGCGCTTCTACGATGGGAAGTCGCCGCATATCTGCACACATGTCAACCAATTCTGTATTTTCTTCTAAAAATTTTCTTGTTATGATGATGCCATGTTGCTCTAATAGGTGACTTTTTGGGGCTCCGGAAGTTAGGTGGCAAGTAAGACGTCTGGACAGCTTCGTTGTCGTCATGCCGATGTAGGATGAGGGAGGACTTCACAGTTTACTCTTTTGCATGTGATCCTATATACGACATGGGACTTTTGTTTTGTCTCCTTCGTCTGGCTTGGGCTGTTACGGAGAAGGAACAGCCCAAGCCAGACGAAGGAGACAAAACAAAAGTCCCATGTCGTATATAGGATCACATGCATCATGAGAAGTATTTGGTAATCCATAAAGGACACCAGTGGAGGAACCACAAGGAAATATATAATTGAAAACGTCTTTAGTAATAACTTTTAATTTAAGTAATGCTCTAAGATGACGGATAAGTCTGTCCTCCATTTTAGTGATGAAAGAAAATGTATTATCAGCGAGGACTTTAAATTTAGTTTATCACCAACTGAGTATATTAACAAAGCTGAATCCATTCTTGGTGATAACACTAAATTTAAAGTCCTCGCTGATAATACACTTTCTTTCATCACTAAAATGGAGGACAGACTTATCCGTCATCTTGGAGCATTACTTAAATTAAAAGTTATTACTAAAGACGTTTTCAATTATATATTTCCTAGTGGGTCTTCCCCTAGTGTCCTTTATGGATTACCAAAAACTCATAAAATAGGTAACCCCTTACGTCCTATCCTTAGTACTATAGGCACCTTTAACTATAGCCTAGCTAAATACTTTGTCCCGATAATCGACCCGCTAACTACCAATGATTACACAATTAAGAACTCTTTTGATTTTGCACATGAATTAAAAACAATTAACATAAACAATGCGATAATGGCTAGCTTTGACATCCAATCACTATTTACAAATATTCCATTAGATGAGAGTATTGAGATAATCACTAATAATTAATTTCATAATGTTACCACTTTTCTTAACTACACAAAAAAACAATTATCTGATTTATTAACTATAGCTATAAAAGACTCTCCATTCATATTTAATAAAAAACTTTATATCCAAACTGATGGGGTTTCCATGGGGTCTTGTTTGGGTCCTTCATTTGCCAATGCCTTTCTATGTCATCATGAACAAATTTGGCCGTCTGAATGTCCTACCTCTTTTAAACCCTTTTATTATAAACGTTACCTTGATGACACTTTTTTACTTTTTAACAATACCGAACATATTCCCTTATTTCTAAATTACCTTAACTCTAAACACCCAAATATTAAGTTCACATAGGAAATTGAAAACCAATTAAATTACACTGGGGAACAAATTTTTGTTGAGTTAGGTCTGACACTTGTTATTAAGTAATTTTTGGGTGCTGAATCCAAAACTGATCTCAGTTTTTCTCTATCACGTCAAGTTTTTGAATTGTAGGATTTTCGTTTTCTTAAAAAATATGAAAAATATTGTACATAACAGTAACAGTGCTTATTTTATAAAAAGTTGCAAATGTTAACATACAATGAAAAATTAAAGAAATAGGCATGAATATAATGTTTATTTAACATTATCATGTTTTTAGAAAGGTTAAGGCTATAATTGTGTGCAGGTTAAGGTAAAAATTTACGTTTGTAGCTTTGTCTGGGGTGTTCAACTTGAGGACTATCGCGTTTGATGCTCCAACAATAGTCAGCCATCATATGCACATCCCATCTACCCTGGTAACGTTCTTCCATAACCTTCAAATCTTGGTGAAATCGTTCACCTTGCTCGTCGCTAGCAGCACCAAGATTTTCCGGAAAGTTGGCAAGATGGCTATGCAAAAAATGTACTTTAATACTCATGTTGCAACCAAGCGCTTTGTAGCTCTGCAATAGTTTCTGAACAATTTCTGTGTAATTACTTGCACGTGTATTTCCAAGAAAGTTCTTGACGACGTCTTTGAATGATAGCCAAGCATTCTTTTCAAGGTCTGACATAGTACCGTTGAAATGTTCATCTTTGATGAGCTGTCGAATTTGTGGACCATCAAACACACCGGCCTTGATTTTTTCAATTGACAGTCCAGGAAATGCCAAGATGATGTACTTCAAACAGTCACCATCAGTTGACAATGCTTTTACAAATTGTTTCATGAGACCTAGTTTTATGTGCAGAGGTGGGAATATTATTTTCTTCCTGTCAAAAAGTGGCTCATGTACAATGTTAGGATCTCCAGGTTTAAGATCAAATCTCGGAGGCCAATTCGTCTGAACCCAATGCTTCTCTCGAGCTCTGCTATCCACATACAGAGGAAAGCAGGGATACTTTGTGTATCCACGTTGTTGACCAAGAAGGAAGGACACCATTTTAAGGTCAACACAGATGATCCAATTGTGTTTGTCATATTGCAATAACTCAATGACTCTCTTTACATCTCCATATTCTTCACGAAGACAGACCGAATGCCCAATAGGGACTGCGCCAAACAAATTGCCAAAACAAAAAAAGTTTTACTACAGCTCACAAGTGGAATTTTGCTTATCTGGAGGGTAAGCTGTGGAGAAAAAACTTGACGTGCTAGAAAAAAACTGACTACAGATTTGGAATCAGCATGCCAATTTTAGTCTAAATAAGCTCAAAAATCTACCTCAACAATTTTTTTTTTCAAATTGTTCTCCAGTGTTATCACTACCATTTCTAGATATCTCAGTTACCCGTAAAGATAATTATTTTACCACCTCAGTCTACAGAAAACCTACCTTCACAGGACCAGGAACCCAGTATCTATCATTCATCCCTAACCTTTTTAAAATCAATACTATTAAGACCTTACTACACAGATGTTATAGTTTCTCTTCCAATTGGTTTGCCTTCGATAATGAAATTAAATTCCCTACAAATTTTTTCCAAAATAATGGCTATCCCCTTAAATTAATAGAAAAAAACAATTTCGAGTTTCTTAGATGAAAAGTTCAACCCTAAGTCGAATCAAACCGAACCTATATTAGACACACGTTATATTAAACTTCCATTTTATGGCCATCTCAGTTATATCATTCGTAAAAAACTCAATGATCTACTCAAGTTACACCTTCCTAACTCCAAATTTTAATTTATTTCTACTAATCCATTTACATTAAGAACACATTTCAAATATAAAGATCCTATACCTAAAACTCTTATCTCTAATATAATTTGTGAATTTGAATGTTCGAGCTGTAACGCTCGATACATTGGCGAGACGTCAAGAAATTTAATCCTTAGGTTCGCAGAACATAAAGGTGTTTCCGCCCGTACTGGTCGACCTATTTCTTCCCCTTCTCAATCTGCTATTCGCTCACACTCCCATGATCTTGATCACCCATTCTCTATGAATGATTTTAGAATCCTATCTAAGGCAAACATCTCTAGTGACACTAAATTATTAGAATCCATACACATCAAGCACTTGTCCCCTGATCTTAATAATCAAGTCACTTTATACCAATTACATATACTCAAATGATTATCACACTGTTTCGATCGTCCGACTCTCGTTTCGATCGCTCCATACAAACCGAAATGCTACCTGTAAAATGATTGTTCATTCAGTTCTCTGCCAACCTAGACAGCATACACACCAAGGTTTGTTAAGTATAAATTGTGTTTTTAGTTTTTAGATAATATAGGATTATTTTATTGCTTTAAATTTTTAGATGTTTGCTTTTAGCAGTTTTTTTTAGTATTTTAACTTGTACACTATTTTAGCCTGATGATACCAAGTGCCATTGGTAAAACGTTGCACGCCCATAAAGAAACCCATGAATGACGAGTGTCTTTGCCACCCTGAAAAATCAATATATATATATATATATATATATTTATTTATATATATATATATATTTATTTATATTAATATATATTTATATATAATTGAAGCATGCATTGTAGACGATGAAAGGAAGCGGAAACATGATGGGTGTACAAATCATGCAAACAATAAACTCAGCACATTGTATATTTTATTCCTCGTCATTATCAAGAAACAAATCGTCCTCGTCCTCGTCCTCGTCATCGGCGGTGAGGCTGATGATTGCAGGATCCGCGGACCGTGGATGTTGTCGGTGGACCAGTAGGTGTCTTCAAAGTTTCGTGATCGTCGGACCGCAGCTACCAACGCCTCTTCAGTGGCGCAAAGCCTCGGTTCCTCCAGCCTGGCCTGCAGGTCTGCCCAGGTGAAGCGGTGTAACGAGGAGCGCACGTGCCGTTTCATGCATCCCCACACCTGCTCTATGGCGTTGAGCTCAGGATGAGCGGGTGGTAGGCGGACGACCTCGTGTCCCCACGCGTGGATGATGTTGTCAACCGTGAATTGTGGCTTTGGCTGGTTCAGCTTGCAGATGAGCAGCAGCTCAGGCCGTCTGGCGTCAGGTGGAAAGGGTAGCCTGCGGTTCTCCAGCCATTTAATGAGATCAGCTTTCTTGGTTCCTATGCGTTCTAATGCGTTCCTACAGCCACGCGGACAATGATGTATCATACTAGCCATAATTGTCACCGCTGTAGCCAAAGCCATATACTGCTAAACGAAACTACTAAACTGCCGCTGCTGGTTGGGGCGGATCCTACTGACTGACGTCACAGCAACGTCACGATAGCCTCGTGTCGGTTGTCAGTTTGTCGCCCAGGAAGTTAACGTTATAGTCATGAGAGAGGTGCCTTAATTATACACTTTTTGTTAATAAACCACATTGAAAATATATGTGGAAGGTCTGAAAGTACATATCTTTGCCAAAATATGACACTAATCCAACAGTTTGTTACATAGTTATTCCCAAAAAACGATGTAACACGGCCTCTGAAACGCATAGTGGTTACCTTTGATGGGGAAAAAACGCTTTTTAAATTACTTTCAAAAAATTTCATATGGCAGATTAAAAATTTCAATCAATGGCTTAGAAAAACTAAATTCTTTTACTCTAATAATACTTTTTTTTTTCTCTCATTGATATATATTTATATTCATTTTACATTCCTCTCCTTACTTTATATCCATCCATTCATCACATTTAACGCTTTTTTAAACAGTCTATCTCACTCTTGCTATTCATCTTTCCTTCTTTCACCATGTCTTTCCATTCTTATTTTCATTCGTTTTCCTCCTCTTCCTCTCCGTGCAAGAGGCTCGCCTAACTCCATTCCTTTCTTTCTCTCATTTGTTACTCCTGTCCAATTATTATAATTAATTTTCCTTTTCCAATCATATTTCGGCTATCGTTTCTCCCCACTCCCCTCCTCTCTCTCTCTCTCTCTCTCTCTCTCTCTCTCTCTCTCTCTCTCTCTCTCTCTCTCTCTCTCTCCCTCTCTCCTGCTTCGTCCGGGGCTTTCAATCACCCATTTCCTCTTCCTGTTTATCCATCCCTGCCTTTCCTCCCGTCGCCTTTCTCTCCTCCTCCCTCCTTCCTTCCCTTCTATTTTTATGTGTTATTTTCGTTTTTCCCCGTCATTTATTTCTTTATTCCAGCCTCTTGTCGCCTCTCTCTCTCTCTCTCTCTCTCTCTCTCTCTCTCTCTCTCTCTCTCTCTCTCTCTCTCTCTCTCTCTCTCTCTCTCTCTCTCTCTCTCTCTCTCTCTCTCTCTCTCTCTCTCTCTCCCCTTACTCTTAATCCCTTATATTCATCGTCTCCTTCACATTTGCACTTCTTTTTCCTCCCCTCTTCACCTTTCCTCCTGAAAATCATATGAAATACGGTCCACCTTCCTCTACTCTTTATTTTTCCGTGTCTCCATCATCCATCTTTTCCTCTTCCATTAATGTATTCTTTCTCCCTTCCTCTCAATCTTCTTTATTTACCTTTTTTGGTCACCCATTTTTTTCACTTTCCACGCCTCTTGTTCCTTTCAGATAATAGGACAGTAACTCGGTAGTATCAAAAAACCCGTGAAATATTAAAAGGATATACTAGGAATTAATCTCTCTCTCTCTCTCTCTCTCTCTCTCTCTCTCTCTCTCTCTCTCTCTCTCTCTCTCTCTCTCTCTCTCTCTCTCTCTCTCTCTCTCTCTCTCTCTCTCTCTCCAGGTCAATCACATAATCCATTACTGATTGCTACGCTATGAATATTTATCTTTACATAGAGAAAGTGAGGGAGAGAAAAAGAGAGAGAGAGAGAGGGAGAGAAAGAGAGAGAGAGAGAGAGAGAAGAGAGAGAGAGAGAGAGAGATAGAGAGAGAGAAATATAAATTAAAGTGAGTACTATCTCCCGAAAGGTTGTTAGTGTGTGTGTGTGTGTGTGTGTGTGCGTGCGTGTGTGTGTGTGTCACTATGTGTGTGTGTGTGTGTGTGTCCAGAGGTTAAAGCAATAGAAGTCACATATGTAAACAAAACACAAAGCTATCAAACATCAAAAGAAGAAAGAATAATAAGAACAAACAATGAAACATTGAAACAAAGGCAATATAAAAAACACACACACACACACACGAGTACAGGGGGGGGCATTTTGGAACACTACTAAGACCATCTTAGGGGACTAAGACCATCTTAGCGCTAGTTGGACATTTTCGGAAGCAAATTTCGCTCCGCCTAAGACAGTGCAGCGAGTGTAGGCTAAGGCAGGGTTGGGGTCGTCTTAGCCCGCAATTTTCTCCGTCACCATAACAACAATGGTTATATTATTGGTTATATATTATATATTTTAGACTGTATATAGTATATTAGGCTGTATAATACACTATGTACAGTAGTATATATATATATTTTATATAATATATATATATATATATATATATATATATATATATATATATATATGTTTATAGTGTATTTTACAGCAATATACTATATACAGTCTAAAACTATATAATATAATAATATATATATATATATATATAATATATATATCTATATATATAGGGGTGGGATGGGCGGAATAGATATGATTGCGACAGAAAACGGTTAGCAGATTAATTCTAAACATACAAAACACACCAGAAAAAAAGTGTCGTTATTCACGATAATATCACATACTGGCTATGATATGTGTGTGGAGGATGAAAAGGGGGAAGGAAGAGGAGGGAGAAGAAATAATAGAAGGAAAAAAAGGAAAGAGAGAAGGGAAAGAGAGAGAAGGGAAAGAGAGAGAGAGAGAGAAGAGAGAGAGAGAGAGAGACTCCCTCGGCGTGTAACACTGCACTGTGACTGTAGCAAAAATACATATCTGGCAACTCAAGGAGAAGGAAGAGGAGGGAGAAGAAATAATAGAAGAAAAAAAAGGAGAGAGAGAGAGAGAGAGAGAGAGAGAGAGAGAGAGAGAGAGAGAGAGAGAGAGAGAGACTCGGTGTGGTATACGTATTTCCCGCCAAATACAGATTTGTGTCGCGCGCGCTGATTGGTTAGGTGGCACTAAGAAGGGTTGGCCTTTTGTCCCCTTACACGAGGCTAAGATGACGCCCGAAAATGCTTCCTTAGTAATCTTCTAGGCCCGGTATAACTAAGTCGGTCTTAGGACGCTAAGAGGGTGTAGTTTAGAGCCCCTTCGAAAATGCCCACCCAGTTCTGCAATTTTCCATGCAGTTGTGCGTGAAAAAAATAATTAGAAAATATATGAGTAAAGGAGAAAAGTGGAGAAGAAGGGAAGGAGAGGAGAGAGGAAGGGGAGTAGAGGAGAAGGGGAGGAGAGGTGAAGGGGAGGGTAAGATGGGACGATATGCAAGTTCCCCCTTCACCGCTTCTTCATAAAGGTATCGAGGTAAGAGGAGGGGGAGAGGGAGGAGATGGAAAGTAGAAGAGGGGAAAGAAAATTGTAGGAAAAGTGCCGAAGGGAGGGAAGGAGGAGGAAGAGGAGGGGGGAAGAGAAGGATCGGGCAGATGATATGAGTGAGATAGAAAAGCAGAGGAGGAGGAGGAGGAGGGGAAGGGAAAAGAGGATTACATAGGATTGCAAAGGAAGAACCGATGCCAGGAAACTTATTGGTATATAACGAGTGTATCTGCTGAGCCACGAAGTACTTTAGGTAAACTGCATGTAGGAAAGCAGGATAGAAAAGAGTAGGGTTCCTCCACACCTACCCCTTCAACATGAGGGCAAGAAACAGCTGCAAGGGATCACCATATACCTTGTAGAAATATTGGAAATTTTGTAATAAGGTATGAAAATAGAAGAGCTAACTACGATAGTCTACCAGTGTGTGTGTGTGTGTGTGTGTGTGTGTGTGCGTGTGTGTGCGAGCGCGCCCGTGTGTGTGTGTGTGTGTTTTAAGTTTGTGTGTGTTTGTTGCATAAAAGAAAACCTAAAATTTGTTGTCAGGATCCTTTTTTCTTTTTGTTTTGCAGTTTTTTGCCGCATCGTTTTATGCCGAAATTTGTGTAGCAATTTGTCCTCCTCAGAGCGGTTCAATGGTCTTCTTAACATCCTGATTCAGAGTCGAACTTGTGAGAAATTAATATAATTCGTCTCAATTTCTCTACCAAACTTCTCTCTCTCTCTCTCTCTCCTCTCCTCTCCTCTCTCCTCTCTCTCTCTCTCTACTATCTCTATCTCTATCTCTATCTCTATCTCTATCTCTATCTCTATCTCTCTCTCTCTCTCTCTCTCTCTCTCTCTCTCTCTCTCTCTCTCTCTCTCTCTCTCTCTCTCTCTCTCTCTCTCTCTCTCTCTCTCTCTCTCTCTCTCTCGCTGCATTTTACTGTAATGATAACATTTTTTGACATTATTTGTTAAGCATAGTTTTTCATAAGTGTTACTATTTTTTCTTTTCTTTTTTACCCAAGTGTCAGGAGTCAAATTTGAATATTGAAAGAGTATAATTGGATAATTGGAAGAGTTTCGTCATTAAGTTTTTTTTTTTCTCCTCTTTATTTCCTTCATGCCAAGTATTATTTTTACGAAAGCTTTGTAACCTAGGAAAGCAGGTAAAAGGTGTGTGCCTCTCTAATCAACGGTACTTGGAAGGGGAAACTCAGGTAAAGGAAGTAGATAAGAAAAACATAAAACAGAATTGATAAAGGCAAAAACAAATGCGGGAAAAAAGATAGGTAAAAGCAGTAATACGATAATGAAAGAAAAAAACGATAATATCACCGATTACATAGGATTGCAAAGGAAGAACCGATGCCAGGAAACTTATTGGTATATAACGAGTGTTTCATTATCATTTTCTTCCTTCTTTTTTTGTATATAATGTCGGAAGAAAATAAATTAATAAAAATTTCCCTTCCTCATTTTTTTATGCATCTCTCTCATTACGTGCCAAGACAATCGTACAACATATATTTTTTTCCTTTAATTTCTTTGTTTTTACATGTTATGTCTACCAAAAATATCACCGCCAAATGTCCAGGATGCAGCAAATAGCGGCCTGTCGGGAGGGCAAGACCCTCCAGCAGGAGAGGAAGTGGCAAGCTGAGGGGTCCAGGGTGAGCACGGTCTTGCCACAAGGACGGGACCTGTCAGCCGGCATCACCTGGTTACGAAGGCTGGTCCACGCCGCCAACCACCGGTTGCACCTCCACCACCTACTGCAGGAAGGACTGCACCCTCATGCCGCCTTCTCGTGCCCCCTGCGGCAAGCCCTGTCGGTGGAAGTCACCACCACCGCCTTGCCGGCCAGCAAGGCGCTGTGCACCCGGGCGGAGCACTAAGGGGATGGCAAAGGCCAACGTCCCAGGCAGCGCCAGCGCCGTCTACTACTACACGGACGGCTCAGTAAACCCTGAGAGAGGCAGGACGGGCGGTCCGGTCCGGTGGTCACAGGCAGGGAGGTGCTGCCCGACCACTGCTCCACCCTGCAGACGGAGCTGGTGGCGATCCAGCACGCCCTGGACCACGCCCGCCACCCTCAGAAGGAGATGGTGGTCGTCCACTGCGACTCCAGATCTGCCTTACAGGTTCTGCAGCACCGCCTCCGACTGGGCTATCGCACGCAGGAGGAGATGAGGGACGACTTTGAGACTGGGTAGTGTGGCCCCCAGGCCCGTCAGCCCCTGAGGCACTGCCTGCTGTTCTGCCCCGCCACGGCTCAGCAGAGGCAGCAGATCGGCGACCCAGAACACGACGAGGCTAGGGCAGCCCTGGTGCTCCGGCGTGCACAAGAGGACTTACCTCGACTGTTGGCAGCGCACCACACGCAACACACCGGAATATGGAAGGAGGGGACGCGCCGCACTCACACCAAGGCACTGGGGTTTCCAGCGGCTCATCTCTTATCAATGTAGAGATTTAACATTAGTATCAGTTTGTAATGTAATTTTATCTTGAGGTTGTACGTAAGGCTAATATAAGTTTTGTAAGAAATGTAAAAATACTTAACTAAAAGCTAATTGCAATGTTTTTCCCTTTTTTTCTTCCTACTATTCATCGAGGAAATAGGAAATACGAAACAATTTTTTGTTTTTATCTGCCGATTCCTGTGAGACATATTTATGACTGACACACAATAGGACCATATGCACACCCTGTCACCCTGCCCTCCCTCTCCCCTGCCACGACACTATATCTACACTATATAATATATAAAGAAAGAGAGAGAGAGAGAGAGAGGAGAGAGAGAGAGAGAGAGGAGAGAGTATGTACTACGTATGTATGTATGTGAGCAGTTAATTAGAAAGAGCGTGGGGAACGGCGGCAACAGCTGGGAGGGGGAATACATAAAAAAAATGTATGAACCTGTATTTAATCCCCTTCAAAGCCAATACGCAAACAAAAGAGAAAGTAAAAAATGCATACTATTGCATGCCAAACAAAAATATAAAACAAAAATTCTGATTAATTGAAGAGGTTTTGCAATAAGACAATAGAGAGGAGAGGAAATATAGAATAGGAAGTAAAGACAGGGAAGACACATTATAGAAGAAGTGAATAAAGGGCAACAGACAAATCTGCATTAGAAAAAAAACCAGTAAGGAAAAAAAAATCAATACAAACATCAACAAGATTCAAATAAAAAGGAGTGAAGGAAAATGAGAAAAAGAAAACAAAAAAATTACTGTATTTTTCATCGTGGTATCTTAAAACGTTCCGGTGAGAGGGAAAAAAACTAGAAGGAAATTATAACAATTAACGTAGACTAAAAGTAGCAATTGAAATAACAAGGTAGCAAGAAAAATAAGGAAGAAAATTACTTTACCAACAACACACACACACACACACACACACACATAACGTCCATTAGTAAAACTATGTGTGTTTGTGTGTGTGTGTGTGTGTGTGTGTGTGTTCCCTCTCTTTGCCACGCTCTTAACAATTATTATTGCATTGTGGGTGTGTGTGTGTGGGTGTGTGTTTTGTGTGTGTGTGTGGTGTGTGTGTGTGTGTGAGACTCGTTATTTTGCCACCGCGGTGATCGGACGTGTTTCTGTGCGCTCCTTGGAACTTGGAACTATACAGATGTCTGCTTGCAAAATGGGAAGTATACCGGAAAATAACCTACCTGCAGCAGAGACCTACTGTTCCGTGTGCAACAAAGAGTGCATATTAGAAGCACTAAAATGCCAAAAGTGTAAGGAATACATACACACAGATTGTACTCGTCTTCCTGTGTACGCCATAGTGAACTTTTTCAACTCCAGGAGTCACTACACCTGTGAGGACTGTGCACGGACGCAGCTCAGTGAACATGGGGATAGACAGTTTGCTTTGGTGTATGCCTTATTGGAAAAGGAAAAGGAGACTAAATTAAAACTGAAGAACAGTGAGGAAAATAAAAACTGTGAACATGAAGATAGCGAACAACCGGATAACAGTTCGGAACCTGCTTCGGAGCATGTTTCAGAAGACCACAGGGACGCCACCACCACTCAAGGTAGAAACCCTAGTCACAGTGACCACAAAGGTGAACAAAAAACGAAGAATATATGTTACCACTACAGACATAATCGTTGTAAGTTTGGTCTTACGGGTCGTGACTGCCCCTATGCGCACCCAAAACTGTGCAATAAATTTAAAGCACATGGTCGGGATTCCGTTAGGGGTTGCAAAGAGGGCAACAAATGTCCTTATTTATACCCTCCTATCTGTTATGGCTCGGAGAGAAGGCGTGAGTGTTTTAATTTACAGTGTAAAAGATTACATTTGAAGGGCACCCGCCGCTACCCACCTCATGAACTAAGTACCGAACACGTAACAACCGGACAACCACCACCTCGTCGTTTTAACACAAGTGTACCTAACCCTCTAACATAAAGTGCTTCGACGAATGTTATGAGACACCTAGCCGAAATACTCGACTGAGACTACGGTACATTTTTTAGTGCAGCAAATGCAGCAAATGCAGCAAGCACAGCAACACATCGTTCAGATGCTAAAAGTAATGCCATGGCAGTGGAGCGCTCACCCGCCCCAGTGGTCCCAACAACATCTGAGTCCACCAGTGACGCACCTTACAAGATAATTACACTTAACATTGCAGGCCTCACACCATACAGATTCATAGGGAAGCTGAAGCTACTCTCAGAAATAGTGCAAACAGAACAAGTCATGATACTCTCCCTAACTGAATCTCACCTTACAGAAAATGTAAAAGAGGCGGAAATAAAAATTGATAATTATACTCACTTCAGAACCGACAGAGGCAACCAAAGAAAAAAAGGCGGCGTCATCACATATGTGACGAATCACCTTGCAGCCGAAGTTCTTTTCTCTGAATCTAATTCATATACAGAGGCTCAGGTTTTGTTCATACCACTTATTGACATGATTTATATCAATATTTATAGACCACCAGCATGTCCGACGGGCAAATTCTCTGAGTCTTTAACAAGGATGAAATTATTGTTAGACAATTTACCCCCACCCATGCCTACAGTAGTGCTCTCTGGAGACCTAAATTTTCCATTACTTGACTGGAATTCGGAAACAATCTACGGTGGGGCAGCTGACATGCGTGTTCAGGCTGAAGCATTCCTAAGCTTCGCCCAAGACCTCTGTCTGACACAAATCATCAATACCCCCACATGAGGCGACAATATACTTGACGTGGTATTGACCAACAATGATGATCTTTTCCATAATTTCACAGTTGACCCAACAAACCTCTCGGATCACAACATCGTAACCCTGACAACAACCATGACAGATAACAAACATCCCGTGACTTCAGCCCAGCACAGCACACGGCGGTGAGATTTAATCACTTGAATTTCTTCAGTGAGTCCATCTGCTGGGATAACCTTAAACGAGACCTTAATCAAGTGGGCTGACAACTTGAAATGAGCAATTCTGACCCTGAGGTTCAGTACAACAAATTCCTCAGTAAATGCCATGAACTTTGTGAAAAACATGTACCCATAAGAAAAACAGCATCCAAGAAAAGTATACCAAGGGATCGCAAGGTACTTATGCGTAAGCGTACGAAGCTTCGAAAGAAGTTGAGGCAAAGTGACAATACAACAACAAGACATCGACTAGAAGACAAGATCAACACCTTAGATGAAAAATTTAAACTATCAGTTGAAGCTGAGACAGCTCGGAGAGAAACACAGGCTGTAGCATGTATTAAAACTAATCCTAAGTATTTTTACAAATATGCTGCATCACAGTCAACACTAAGAGTCGGTGCTGGTCCCCTGAAAAACTCAATTGGTAGAACCATCAACGAACCCCAGGGGATCGCCGAGGAACTGTCACGGCATTATGAAGGAGTCTTCAGTACCCCACGGCAAGATAAAATAATACACTTACCCAAAGATTTCTTTGAAATCGCAGATCCTACATTGAGCATAACAGACATCAATTTTTCTACATTGGACATAGAAGAAGCAATTAAAGACATCAACAACAACGCAGCAGCTGGCCCAAATCAATTCCTAGCGAAGCTTCTCAAAAATTGCGCAACAGAGTTAAGCATCCCCCTTTATTTTTTGTACAGAAACTCCCTTGATAGAGGAGTCATAGCGCAAAAATTGAAATGTGCTACAATTACACCTATTTACCAAGGGGAATCGAGAGCTGAAGCAAATAACTATAGACCTGTTGCCTTAACTTCACACATCATAAAAACTCTAGAGAAATTAATAGTGAAAGAAATAGCCTCATATCTTGAGGATAATGACAAAATGAACCAAGATCAGCATGGCTTCCGTTCCAGGCGCTCATGTCTTTCACAATTACTCGCCCATCATGAAAACATTCTCAGAGCATTTGAACACAATAAAGATGTTGACGTGATCTACCTAGACTTCGCAGAGGCTTTCGATAAAGTGGACCACGACATATTGCTGTATAAAATACGAAGCCGGGGTATATCGGGAAAACTCGGAGTGTGGTGCATTCTTTCCTCACCCACCGAGAACAATTTGTAGCAGTTGATGGTGCAGTGTCCCAGATGTCTGGAGTCACTAGTGGAGTACCACAGGGGTCAGTCCTCGGCCCCCTACTCTTCCTCATACACATCTCCGATATCAACAAACATGTTCAACACTCGTCTGTCGCCTCCTTCGCAGTTGACACCCGTGTGTTAAAGGAAGTGTCCTTACAAGCCGACGCCGACTTACTCCAAACTGACCTTGCAGCGCTTTACTTGTGGGCAGAACAGAACAATATGTCCTTTAATAACAATAAATTTGAACACTTGAGTTACAACACTGACCGAAGAACTAACAATGGGTACACTTACACAGCACATGAGGGATCTCACATTAACAATAAGGAACATGTAAGAGACCTCGGTGTTACCCTCAGCTGTGATTGCAACTTTACTACTCACACAATTATATATATAATCAATGCGACAAAGAAAGCACGAAGTGATGTTGGCTGGATTCTACGCATCTTTCAGACCCGTGACACACTGCCCATGCTGACGCTCTACAAGTCACTCGTCGTGCCCTTGTTAGAGTATTGCTGTCAGTTGTGGAGCCCGTGGAAGGTCGGAGAAAAACAGTCACTCGAAGCTGTGCAGCGGTCATTTACCAGTAAAATCTCTGATGTTCGAGACTTAGATTACTGGGACAGGTTAGAAAAACTCAACCTGGTTTCACTGGAGAGACGCAGAGAAAGGTATGCCATTTTATATATCTATAAAATATCAATTGGCAGTACAATCAATAACCTTGACATACGTTTTAACATTCATCAAAGACTGGGCCGACTCTGCCACATTGAGAGGACACATCCCAGAGCAACCACCAGAGTTAAGACCTTGAAAGAGAACGCCTTTGCCACCAGAGGGCCTCGCCTATTCAATGCCTTACCAAGACATCTGCGTGACTCAAACCAACCATGTCTGGAGAGTTTCAAAAATAAATTGGATATATTTCTGCGGACAATCCCCGATCAACCCAAGCTGCCCCATTACCACCTCGGCGCCGCCAGCAACAGCATTGTAGACCAGCTGGCGTAGAGACGGGCAGTCGGAATGTACTAGTGGCGGCGCATCAGCGTGGCCACGGGCACCAGATGTGTTGTGCCTATAACTACGCTCCACAGGATCCACAGGTATGTGTGTGTGTGTGTGTGTGTGTGTGTGTGTGTGTGTGTGTGTGTGTGTGTGTGTGTGTGTGTGTGTGTGTGTGTGTGTGTGTTTATTCACCCATGGTTTTGTCCACGTGAGCTGACTCGCGATCGCCAGTTTTCACCCTCTCAGTGTGAGCAGCTCATTATTACCGAATTTCGTGCGTTACACGCGTTACGTTCGTTACGTGTGTGTGTGTGTGTGTGTGTGTGTGTGTGTGTGTGTGTGTGTGTGTGTGTGTGTGTGTGTTAGAGGTAGACGGTTATATATACGGAGGAGGAGAAAGAAGGAGAAGTAGAAGGAGTAGAAGAAAGAAGAAGAAAAAAAGATGATGATGTTGAATAAGAAGGAACAGAGGGAGATCAACAATGACATTAACATCAAAGATAATAACAAGAACAAGAATAAAAATACAGAAGGAAAAAGAAAGAGGAGGAGGAGGAGAGAGCAGCGTATATCCTGCCACACACGCCTCCATTATGCTCGTGATGAGGATGAGGTGGAGCGATAAAGGTTTAACTTCAATTTGCTGCTCCTCCTCCTCCTTCTTTTCTTCTTAGGGCGGTGAAGAAAGTGGGGCAGAGATGAAGACAACAGGTAACAGAGGTAAACAGTAAAAAGTTTGGTACAGTGGTCGTGAAGGTCATTGGAGTGACCTTGAGGTGACGGTCGTGAAAGTCATTGGAGTGACCTTGAGGTGACATTCAGCGTCAATGGATGAAAAAGTGATTACTGAAGCGTGAAAAAGCGATGGTGTTTTTATAAAATGTTTGTGTGTGTTTTGTGTGTTTGATGATTGCGATGCTTTGGTTTTTTGTAAGGTTTTCTTAGTTTTCAGTTTAATTTCTGTATCGTTGTTGTTTCGAGAGTTTTACTTTATTAGTGTTTCAAGACAGTGTTTTAAGTATAACAAGTTTCAAGACAGTGTTTCACTTAATGCTTCATATTCTTAAACTTGGATTTACATCTACCGTGTTTCGAGACAAGAATTCACCTTCCACTATGATCAGAGACAATGTTTCATCTCCAGTAATGAGTTTCGAGACAATGCTTCACCTTCCCTATCGTACAGTGAAGTTAAGGATAAGTTTGCATGGAGTGTGAATTAAAAATATCATCGCAATAAAACTAGTGAATGACGTCACCAAGATCCTCGGGCAAGAATGACACACAAGGAAGGTAAAAAAAAGAAAATAGATCAAAATCAAAATACATTTCCGATCCTTACGACATTCCTCTTTGGCGATTTTAACTTAAGTTTCCCTCGCTTATCCTATTTATGAAACTTTTCCTTAATTTTCTATGTAACGCTGGATAAATATCTTGCCGGCACTTTTCCATTTATTGTATTTCTTTTATTTTCAGAACAGTTCCCCTTCATCATATCCTATTTTTTTTATTGTAAAGATGAAAGTATGAAAAAGGCTAATTCTAATTACGTCTAATTAAGATGTGTAAAAATAGCTGCAGGGAATCTCGGCGCGAACTGTTTATGGAGGAAAAAGAGATCACCTGAAACTCATGCCCTTTATATTTCTGCCAGTATTCATGCCAAATTTTTACTTCAACCTACCAGAAACTCCTTCAATCATAGAAAATGATAAAATCTTTCTGAATCTAATTCCTCTCGTGACTTCTGGCATCTAGCTAATAACATTTCTTAACAATTTGTCTTCTTCATCTTTCCCGCCTATGCTTCACCCAGATGGCTCCACAGCTGTCTCATCTATGTCTAAAGCTGAACTCTTCGCTCAAACATTTGCTGAAAATTTCACTTTGGTTGGTGAAGGGCTTGTTCCTCCTTCTCCTACACCCTCTGACTATAGAATGCCTGTCATCAAGATCCTTCGTAATGATGTTTTATTTGCCCTCTCTGGCCTAGATCCTCGGAATGCTTACGGTTCTGACGGAGTCCCTCCTATTGTTTTCAAAAACTGTGAAAATGTGCTTGGACCCTGCCAGGTCAAACTTTTCCGTCGTTGTATATCTTCTTCCACCTTTCCTTCTTGCTGGAAGTTTGCTCACATCCAACCTGTTCCTAAGAAGGATAACCGTTCCTAATCTTTCAAACTACCGTCCAATAGCTTTGACCTCCTGCCTGTCTATGGCTTTTGAATCTATACATAATAAGAAGATTCTTGAGCATCTGTCTTCTCACAATCTTCTATCTGATCGTCAGTACGGTTTCCGTAAAGGGCGATCTACTGGCGATCTTCTAGCTTTCCTAACTGAATCTTGGTCATCTTCCTTTAGGGTTTCAGTGAACGTTTGCTGTTGCCCTTGACATATCAAAAGCTTTTGATAGAGTCTGGCACAAATCTTTAATTTACAAACTACCCTCATTCGGTTTTTATCCTTCTCTCTGTACCTTCATCTTAAGTTTCCTTTCAAACCGTTATATTGCAGCTACTGTAGACGGACATTGTTCTTCCTCCTAAAACTATCAATAGTGGTGATCCTCAGGGTTCTGTCATATGACCCGCTCTCTTTCTATTATTTGTTTATGATCTTCTAAGTCTAACTCAAAGCCCTATCCACTCCTACGCTAATGATATTACCCTGCATTTTTCAACGTCGTTTATCAGACGTCCAACTCAACAGGAACTAAGTGATTCACGGAGAGATGCCACCGAGTGCCTAACTTCTGATCTTTCTGTAATTTCTAATTGGGGCAAAGCAAACCTTGTTTTGTTCAATGCCAAAAAATCCAATTCCTTCACCTATCCACTCGACAAAACCTACTAGATAATTATCCCCTCTTCTTCAATGACACAACTATTTCCTTCTTCTACAATGAACATTCTTGGACTATCCTTTACTAAAAATCTGAACTGGAAATCTCACATCTCATCTCTTGTTAAAACAGCTTCTAAAAAGTTAGGTGTCTTGTGGTGTCTGCGTCCATTTTTTTTTCTCTTTTCCAGTTGTTTGCTCTGTACAGGGGCTTTATCCACCCATGTATGGGGTATGTCTCGCATGTTTGGGGGGAATCCACTCATACAGCTCTCCTAAACAGGGTTGAGTCAAAAGATTTTCGTCTTATCAACTCCCCTCCACTGACTGACTGTCTTCAATCTTTAAATCACCGCAGCAATGTTGCTTCTGTTGCTATCTTCTACCGTTATTTTCATGCTCACTGCTCTTCTGAACCTGCTAACTGCATGCCTCCCCCCTTCCCGCGGCCTCGCTGCATAAGCCTTTCTACTCATTCTCATCCCTTTTCTGTCCATCTTCATAATGCAAGAGTTATAATCATCCCTTTTCTGTCCATCTTCATAATGCAAGAGTTATAATCAGTATCTTTTCTATTTCATCCATTTCACTGGTAAACTCTGGAACTCACTTCATATTTCTATTTGTCCACCTTTGTACGACTTATATCTTTACAAGGGAGGAGTGACAAGACACCTCGTGAACAAAATTGGCCCCCTCTCATTTCTTTATTCGCTTAATGTCCTTATGTGCTTCTTTATAGGGACTGGCAGCTAAGCGGGCTTTTTATTACCTCTTTTGTTGTGCCCTTGGCCAGTACTTTGTGATGTAATATATATATATATATATATATATATATATATATATATGATATATATATATATATATATATATATATATATATATATATATATATATATATATATATATATATATAATATATATATATATATATATATATATATATATATATATATATATATATATATATATATATATATATATATATATATATATATATATATATATATATATATATATATAATGTATGTATGTACGTATGTATGTACGTGTGAATGTGCGCGTTTAATTAGAAAAGAGTGGGGGAGTGGACGGCAACAGCTGAGAGGGCAGATACATATAAATGAGATGAATGATGTTACCTATACTTTATCACCTAAATAGCCAATTCACAAATAAATAATAAAAAATTGAATAAAATGACATGCCAAATAATAAGATATACAAAAATTCTGGTTCATAGATGAGGTTTTGCAATAAGACAAATTAAAATGTAATATCTAAAAAAGTATTCTGTATATTTTCTTGTTCTCTGTATGAAATGTGGAAAGTAAAAAGCTCAGAGAACCTCAGAAAACCAGAAGTAAATTCAACTTTTTGCCAGTCATTTAATAGTCCAGGAACATTAGGTTTGACCTAGAAAAAAATCCTATCAAGCAGATTTTTTCAGGATTCACTCAGAATTGGGTTATAAATAACATACAAAAAAGTCCCGTGGAATTGAAGAACAGGAAAACTTGAAATTCAGGATTGCGGCCATAATGATTATTCCATATCGATAACATAGAAAAATCAGTAACTCTGCATCAAGTGGTCAAACAGTGGTGTGTAATACCTGTATATATATATATTTTGGGATGGGAAATTGATTTATAAACACTAAAAATCCCTACAGACATTTTTGAGTGGGCAAATGTGTGACATGACATTATTTTGGTGAAAAAATATATATAATATCAGAATATTTTTTTAAGTAAATTAAAGTAAAACAACTGATACATTGTTCGTGTAAAGAAAAAAAAGAATAACACTTCATGTACAACGGTGAAAAAGTTTACGAATCATATTTATTTATAGAATGTGGAAACGTATTCACAACGCCATTGTAAAAACAGGTTAAATCATAACACAAATGCTTTCAATTAACTTCATTACATTATTGCTGTATTCCGGCCTGTGATTCACTGGAGGTATTCACAGGAGTCCTTGCAACATCCTCCGAGCAACACAAGGGCCTACGGGCCAGTAGTGCAGCCAGAGATGCAAGAGACTTTAAAGTTTTTGCTCAATGGTTGCGGGCCCATTCACCCTTTGCTTACACTGATTGTGAATCTCTTATATCCATCTCAACGGGCAGGGTTGCTGGGAAGATAGTAAACTGTGATGAAGCCTATGCCAATGGTATGACGGCAGTATGCAGTCTAGATGGCAAATGTCTGGCTGATGTAAAACTTAGCCGCAAAGATCGGTTGTCCACCATATCTGGGTCAACAAACACCATCAAAGTACGAGGACAAGATGCTGTAGTGAATCCAACACTTCTTTTCCTGCGCATAACATGTATAATCAAAGACTCCACTGAAATGGGAGAGTACTTATGCTATGAGCTGGCCCAGCAACCTCCCTCGCTGTTTGATAATGGGTTTATGAGAAAAGCCAATAAAAATATACTAGGGACACATCTTAAATCAAAAGTTAGTGCCAGTACTCAAATGCCAGAGAATGCTCAGTTTGTGTTAGATGGGGGACTTCTTCTCCACAATGTGCTATGGCCCAATGATGCTACCTATGAACAAGTGTGTGATACATATGTAACCTATGTAATGCATCATTATGGTACGGAATCAGTTGTGGTATTTGACGGATATAGTGACTGCCTGACAACCAAAGCTGCAGAGCAGCAGCGCCGTGTCCTGCAATGTACATCAGCTGACATACTGTTTGAAAGGTCCATGAAAGTCATTACTACTCAGAAAGCTTTCCTACATAATAAGAAAAACAAGTCTAGACTAATCAACTTCCTTACACTGGACCTTCAAAACAGTGGGATTGTAGTGAAACAACATAAGGCTGATGCTGATCCTCTGATAGTCTCAACGGCACTCAGTGTGAGTGAACAGACTGAGAGGCCAGTTATTGTAATTGGAACAGACACAGACCTTTTGGTGATGCTGGTGGCACAAGCCTCCCCAACTGCTAATATTCAAATGCTCTGCAGCCGAAACCCAGTCCAACTCTACAGTATTCAAGCAATACAATCAGCCAATAGCAGTATCAAGGACCACCTTATGTCTGTGCATGCTATCACTGGCTGTGACACAACATCTGCCATCTATATGAAAGGGAAATTAAAAGCTCTATATTTTATCAGCTCTAGCGAAGAATGGAATGTACTGGAAACCTTTAAGTCACCAAACAGTACCCATGAAAAGATAAAAAAAAATGGGGAAGCTTTTATCCTGCGGTTATATGGATCAGAGAGAGCAAGGACACTGGATGAACAGCGCCACGTCATGTACACTCGATCAGTCAGTAAAGCATCTTTGTCCTCTGTGTTTAAGATAGAATCACTGCCTCCTACAAGTGCTGCAGCCAAATTTCATTCTTACCGCACCTATCACACTGTGCAACAGTGGATGTACAATGAAATGTCTCCCCTAGAATGGGGTTGGAAAGTGACAGCAATTGGTACATTGGCAGCCATAGAGACAGATAAGCCAATTGCCCCATCAAGAGTGCTGCGTATGATCACCTGTGGCTGCAAAACTGGATGTGGTAGGGCTTGTAGCTGCCAAAAAGGGGGTTTAAACTGCTCAATTATGTGCAGTCAGTGTTACGGACTTTCATGTTTCAACATCCAAGTTGATTCAGATGTACCTAGGATACTTGGAAATTAACTAAACGTTATGTAACCTATGTAGACATATGGATTTGCACAAACATTAAGCACTTGACAGCTATTTTCAGCTACAAGTCCACTGAATGAGATACAGCAATCATATAATGATGAAGTTAATTGAAAGCATTTGTGTTATGACTTAACCTGTTTTTACAATGGAGTTGTGAATACATTTCCACATTCTATAAATAAATATGATTAGTAAATTTTTTCACCGTTGTACATTAAATGTTATTCTTTTTTTTCTTTATATGAACAATTTATCAGTTGTTTTACTTTAATTTACTGCAACAAAAATATTCAGAAATTTATATTTCTTTACACCAAAATAATGTCATGTCACACATTTGCCAACTTAAAAATGTTTGTAGTGATTTTTAGTGTATATAAATAAATTTTCCATGCCAAAAGATATATATATATACAGGTATTACACACCACTGTTTGACCACTTGATGCAGAGTTACTGATTTTCCAATGTTATCGATATGGAATAATCATTATGGCCGCAATTCTGAATTTCAAGGTTTTTCTGTTCTTTAATTCCACGGGACTTTTAGTAT
>JACEEZ010010346.1:7500-45000 GCA_016584305.1 Chionoecetes opilio | reverse complement strand
AGATGAGGCGAGGCATGGGCGGTGGTCGTAGGCGTGAGCCACGAAGCAGGCCGTGGGAGAGATGAGGCGGACACGATACCAATGTAGGCATCGCCGATGGGCGTGGGCGTGGGCGGCAAGCCAGGCCGCGGGCGGGAGGCAAGCCACGGGAGACCAGCAATGGAAGGCGGGTGTGTGGGCGCGCGGGCGGCGCCGGGGAGATAGCCATGGGCGGGTGGGCGCGAGGCAGGCCGCGGGAGGCGTGTGTGGGCGCGCCGTAGCGAGCACGAGGCAGGCCGCGGGAGAGATGGGTGGCGTGGCGTGAGACGGGTGGAAAAGGGTGGCGGGCGATAAGCCGGCTGATCTTTCCCACGCGGTCGGCCCGACCTGACCCAAGCCCCACGTGACTCGGCCAGGGGGTGGGGGGGGGGCAGAGCGTGCGGCAACGGCCGGCCGCGTAGCCTGAGGCAGATGGTGCGGGGGGGGGGGTGCGGGGGCGAGGCGGCATGTTATTACGTCACCTCATGGCGTATCATGACACCTAGGGTATCTTGCGCGACCAAAGGTATATATATATATATATATACCTTTACCTATATATACTTGATGATGCTAAGTGTCTTTTGGCGAAACGTTGCACGGGCATAAACAACCCCAAGAATGGCGAGTGTCTTTGTCACCCTGAAATGCCAACATGTATATATATATATATATATATATAATATATATATATATATATATATATATATATATATATATATATATATATATATATATATATCACTATGAAGAATAGAGAAAGTATAATAAAATATTATAACATTCTATTAGTATATGATACTCGACATGTAAAATTGATTTCACTATGATGATGAGGGGAGATGAGATGTCATGAGTGAAATGGAATGATTGAGTTCAATGAGATATGGTGATGGTTCAATGTATGATGTTTGTTCGATTTTTCCGCTATCAGCTGCTCCCTTTTTCAAGCCCTTTTTCTTATTTCTGCTACTGAAACAATAGTTTTTATAGTGTTTAGATTTGTCCAGTTCCTTATGTACTTGCGTTGGAGTTTTTGGGAGATTTGCAAAGGTATACATTTTCATAAAGCTTAGGACCTACTGAACCAGGATATCAATGTTTACATTTTTTTCAATCACAATATGGCGGCCATCTTGGATTTTCAAAATGGCGGCCAGTTTCGCATGGATTTCACGATATCTCTGCTTCTAATGGTGGTAGACATCTGATCTTGGTGTCTAACTATACATTTTCAAGGGCGAGGAATATAACGGAACAGTGTTTTTGCAATAAATCATTATACGTAGGGAAGGCTTGTGGTCGTTGGTTTTAGCTGGCCATCATCACCCTTGTGATACCCATTCTGAAGCGGGTCCAGCAGATCCTGTTGGGGAAGAGAAGCCTGACCCCAGATTCGTGCTTGCACATGTGTCCTCATGATGTGCTGCTTCAAGGCACCCATTGTAGGTGGCAGCTTGTCACTTTCTGCCTTGTACTTGCAGAATAGGGGCCAGCGTAGATCAGGAATGCTTAAGACCTGAATGCCCTGCAGACAGTATGCCTGGCATACAAACCTGGCCAAGGTTTGCAGGACATTCTCGCTCACACCTGTGTCACCACATAGCATGGATAGAGCCTTGATGATGTCATCGTCAGCATCTAGGAACAGCTTGAACCAGGTCAGTTTGCCTATTCGTGCAAAGCGACCAGTGTTGTCGGCCACAGAGAATGCGTGCAATGCTGGCAAAGCTTTTGCCTACGCTGGTCCCAGAGCTGTCCATATTGGCTTGATGTGAAGCGTCCCTGAAGTCATGGAGATTGAGGTGTTTTTTGGCAGCACATCATAATTCGTTATGAGCAGGACAAGAACATCGGTATCAGAAGAGAAGAACGTCATTTCCACATTCCTTGAGGAGTGGGCAGTTGCAGCGACTCCCAGGCTTATCATCAGCGTGTCTGCTTCCTCGTGGTTGTTGTGAGGGAAGTGACCGACATCCTTGTTGCTTCTTGTGTGGCCTGCGGCAGATGTGATGATCAGCTGGGACGAATCTTTGTTGTAGTCCAGTGTTTTCTGAGCCAGATACTCTGTGAGATCGGCCTTTGTCTGGGCATGTGACAAGAAGCGACTCATCATGATGTGTTTGATTCTGGTCTCATCTTGCACTTGATACTGTACTGGGTCCCTCCCTTGTCGCCTCTTTTGCCTGGTTCTGTTCTTCAGGGATTCGGCCTTGTAGGTGTCAAACACAAGAATAATTTCATCAAAGTCTCTGATGAGGTTCACAAGTCTGTCATTAAAGTAAACACTGAGATCCTTCACGGCCACAACCGATGCATGTGTCTTAGTCAGCTTCTGGAGAAGAACCATCCCGTCAACCACTGCAATTTTCCAAATGAGATTATCATAATCTGAATCAGTCTCCTTGGGGTCTTCTTCTAGTTGTTCCCTTGCTTCTATAAGTTCTGGCGTTGCCAATTTGTCCAGTGCGTGAATAAATATGGACCTGTCACTGCATGGCATGGCCTCTCCATTTAAGGCAAAGAGTGCCCTTGGTGTCACCGTGAACTCATAGGTGCCAACCGCTTGTTTGTGGTCAACATCTCTGTTGGAGCGGGCAAGATCCTTCAGCCTCCCATACAGGTCTTTGGTTTCCTTCAGATCCACGACATTGTCCCGAACTTTCACTGAATATTTCTTATTGTCTGGCATGTACATCTTTTTGTTTTCTTTCTTCACAGGAGCCCAGATTCTGAATTCTCCATTGATCCGCTCAGACACATACTCTTCATACAGCTTCTGGCCAGTAACATCTATGTTCAGGATCTGCGGCACATACTCATCTGGGAGGTATGCATGCGTTATGAGATTGTATATCCTGTCACCCTCAACAGCAAATGGATTGCCGTGGCTCACTATGGCATCTTTGAGTTTAGTGATGGTTCCATGCTCCTGCTTCACCATGCTTGTGGAATGGTCATGATGTTCCATTCCTTGGTGTCCTGTGACGCAGAACTGGTCCTTGAGTTGCTTGGCCAGGGTGGAAAACACTGGAGTGGCCAAGAAGAACCTCTGCCTTGCGTTGGCGTTACTGAAGATGACAATTAGGCCAGCATGGACCTTCATCATTTTGTTTACCTGTTCACAAGCATGGTCGGCACCAAGAGACACGAACGGGGTCCTACTCTTCGTGACAGAGATGTTGCCTTCTTCCAGTTCTTTCCACGTCTCCAGGTCTTCAGTCTTCAGTGTATGCATGTCTGCTATGTAGCGTAGCCAAAGTCACTTGTACCTGATTCTGCCCATTGTGAAGAACAACTTGCTGAGTGTTTCTCCTGCTCCGAGGTGGAGACGAAGATCAGCATTTCGAGAAGCAGCCACAAAGTGCTGAATCACCTCCGTTCGGTGCAAATAGTTCATCATGGACTGGAACATCGCATTATTGGCTTTCTGTTCTTCCCAGTCAAGCAGCCTCTTCACCAAATTCCCCTCGTGCAATGTTTGCAGCAGGTTGACTTTGGCTTGCTTCACAGATTCAGCTTTTGTCTGCATGTCGATCTCAGAGCACGCCGCTTCTACCTCAACTGAAGCTTCCAAACATACTTCTTTCAGGTCTGGGTTGTCCTCGAAGAATTGTTCTATTGGCAGTTCATACAAGGCAACGTATGAGTAGATGTGGGTACGCAGGAAACGCTTGTAGTGAGTACATTTGAGGATCTGTCTGACGGCGGCAGAACCATACACATCTGCTTCCAACCAGGCATCATCTATGCCAGAGTTCTCGATTGATGATCCTAGGGCTCTTAAAGCAGCCATGACCACGTGCAGCTCTCCAAGTCATGGCAGCACTTTTCCTTTCAGGTCTTGCCTAGCATCCACTAGCTGAACCGCTTTCTCATACAGGGCCATGCCCATTGAGATAACCGTGATATGTTCATCCCCAACTGCAAACTCTGTCAGCCTACAAGTCTGCTTCATTACTGTCAGCAGTGTTGCCCACTCATGTGTCACTTCTGGAAGGAGTGGCAAGGCACCTACTTCGGACACTGGCTTGCTTGTTGACAGCAAGAAGTTGTAGGCGCCCCATCCTGGAATCTTGCTTGAACCTTCCTTCATCCTAGAAAGGATGAACGCAATCAACCATCCAAGTTGTTTGAGCTGATAGCTGGCCTCTACACCAGAGTTGTTGATGGTGAGCTCATTCACCCTCATGTGTGGTTTTGTTTTTGGCTTTTCGCATGGTAGTATTGGTGTGTCATGTGGCAGCACCGATAGACTCCTTGACTTTGAATCACCAATCGCCAGAGGTGGGGCGATTGGCTCTCCAGGTGCATCAGCCCTCTGGTAAACAACAGTAACTGTCCCATGGGTGGTACCCTTGCCATCAAAAGTATCCTCAGCAAAGTCAGTGTTGTCAACAGCAAAGAACACAAAGGTGCCTTTCTTCAGGAAAGATGGCACATAGAGCCCCAGGAACTGCTTTGTGTTCTCCACCACTGCATTGGCGAGGGCAGTTTCTGTGATAAGGGCACGGCTGTACGACACACAGTAGCCCTGGGCATTCAGAAGGTCCAGCAGTGTCTTGTTTCTGGTGTCGTGGTGGACAGTTAAGGTCAGTCCCAGCACTTGAGGGTTTTCCCTGGTTTGTTGAGCCCTGAATCCAGCACCGTCGTCCCGTGGCTTCAGCATGACCTGCCTCTTAGACTTGGAGGCAAACATCAAGTTTTGGCTAGGGTTAGTGCAGCTTTGTCCACAGCAATTGTCCGACCTTCTGTTTTCAGCTTGTCTCCAGGTCCTGCTATGATCCAACGGAGCATGGTGTACAGTTCTACTGGTACATCCTCTAGCGTACTGGTCACCACTGTTGAACTTGAACTTGGCTTCTTCGCGGACCTAGTGAACTCTTCAATTCGATAACGAATGATCTGAGCAGCTTGGTAGAGGGTTTTCATACTGTCCATGTCATCTTCAGTTAAAGCAGCATGAACCATGTCAGCTTCGCATGCATCAGGACAGTACAAGATTGCTGGATCCCTCGTGTTTTTCTGTCGTGCTGATTTTAATGCTGGCAATTCAGACAGGATTTGTTCTTTCAGCCAACGCCTACTATAGGCAGGGGAATGATTTGCCAGGGCCTCTGAACCGCCGAGCAGTGTGACATACGTGTTTTCAATATCCTGCATCGACAGGTGTGCACCATCCTTTGCTTCATTTTGTATGATGTTGATCAGTTCAATTAAGCTTGCAACCTGCGTTGGATCTTGTTATGTTTTCTGAGCTTTCTTGCTGTGATCCCTCTGGGAATGGAAGACGTGCTTGGTCCAGCATGAGTTATGGTACTGCACATCCATTGCATGCGCGTCACCATCAGCAATACAAGCGCTGTACCTAGTTCTGAGTTCAGGGTCTATGCAAGATTTCATTGCTCTTTTCAGGGCTTGTCCAGCATTTGCAGTTCTTACAGTGAACAGTTTCTCATCACCTCTCTGCTGGCAAAAGAAACACAGATCCTTGCCCAAGGGCCATGTTGAAAATCTAGTGAAAGGTGTGGAAGCAGTCTCCTTCGTCGCGTCATCAGCGCTTCTGGACCTGCACCCTCTCACTCTTGATGTGTGTGTCCCGGTCAGTATGGAATGTTCATGTCGGTCTCTCGCGCGTCTGCTCTGGATCGGTTTGGTAATGCTGGCGTAGCACGCACGATGCCACACTGCTCGGTCTTGTTGCAGCGTATCTTGCGTGCAATCTGCAAGTCGCTTCTGTAGTGCAACACACTCAGCATCATGTAAGCTGGCCCGCTCCTTGACTGATTCCAGAAGACGGTTGTAAGAGTTCACTCTTGGTTGCAGCACTAAAGTTCCAGCTTCTTTTTGGCATACAATGCAGATTTTGTAGTCTGTAGTTTTGGACGAGCGTCCTGGTCTAAGTTAGGGAACTTCACTCATGGTTCAGGTAGTCTTCACTTGCATAGGAACCTGAAAGCATAGAGAACCATGTATTAGAAGCGGACAATTTGTGCATTAGTTTTTCTTATTTTGTCTAAAAAAAAAAGATTAATCCTATCCTATCATAAGTCTATGAGCATTTGGAGGGAGAGCAAAACCAGGAAACAGTTAACTTCGGTAATAAAAATCATTCAAAATGAATCATAAAAGCTAGATAATAATAAAATAAAGTAGCAGGAAAAATGCGAATCGAATGAAACAGAAACATACTAAAATTAATTCTGGATCAGGAAGTAGGAAGGAAAACAGGAAAGAGTTAACTTGGGAATCATATGGGCAGGTAAACTGGGTCTGTATATAATATGATATAAATTAATCAAACTCATTATTCATAACTGTAATATCCACTATAAAAAATAATGAATGTGAAAGATAGAAAGTGATAGAACTCATTATTCTTAATTTTCATACTCACCAGTAAATATTGATGAATGTGAGAACGAAACTGCCTGGTATCGAACCCGGGTTCACCTACACGGGCGATGCCACACTGCTTAGATCTCGTTGCAGAGTGTCTAGCATGCAATATGCAAGTTGCTTCTGTTGGGCAACACACTTCACTCATGAATCAGGTACTCTTTACTAGTATACGAACTTGAAAGCAGAGAGAGCTATGTATTGGAAGTGGACATTTTTTTTTGTCTTAAAAATTATATTAATCCAATCCACAGTACCAGAGGTTATGTGTAGCCCATTGTGGGTTGTTTCATTTGATTCCTTGCCCCTGAAAATGTATGGTTAGACACTTAATCATAAGACTATGAGCATTAGAAGTGGAGATAATGTGAAATACATAAAAAAATTGCCACCATCTTTAATATCCAAAATGGCCTCCATATTGTAATTGAAAAATATGTAAACATTGATTTCCTGGTTCAGAAGGTCCAAAAGTTTATAAAAATGTATAGTTTTGCAGATCTCCAAACAATTCCATGGAAGCCTTTTACTGTACATTGGGAACTGGACTAGATGGTTGTCCAAGGCATTACGTGAAGGATAAGCGCGACCAAATCAAGGTAGGTGTTCACGGTCAACCTGGTCAGGTAACGTGGTCAGATCGCTATAGAACCCATAATATATTTGAGGCGTCCCGCATTAAAAGGGCCGCTCGCGCCAAAATAAAAAAAGTGAGAAAAATGCGTTCAAAGTTAGGCGAACTTCCGACAACCATAACTTTCTTATCATATATGCTATAACAATGAACTTAGTCTCAAAAGGACCGGTAGACAATCAAAATCATGAGGGTCTCAAAAAATGTTCGCGATCGTGATATTCCCTACCTAATTTTTGCATATTTTTTGCAAACTGTGTTATGGTTTCGGAAGTTCACTAAAGTTTGAGTGCGTTTTTTCTCTGAATACTGCACAATAATGATAATTCGTGAATATCTATAATAATATAAGCGAAAGTGTGTCTGTCTGTCTGTCTGTCTGTCTGTCTGTCTGTCTGTGTGTGTGTGTGTGTGTGTGGTATAGGTTCCGCCCCCCGTGGCGCAATCACCTCATATGGCACATTTTTGGAACCGGGTTGACCAGGGGAAGGTTTTAAGCCCATTTATGAGATGATTCGATCACTTTTTTTTTATTCTTTTTTTTTTGCAGCCTATTAGCGATAATTGTGAAAAAAAAGTGGGTTGCGAGAATTGAGGAAACCTTGATGTAGGGTGATGGGTAATGGGTGAGTGAATGGGTGGGGTGATGGGTAATGGGTGTGGGGTGATGGGTGAGTGAATGGGTGGGGGGTGATGGGTTGGGGGTGATGGGTGATGGGTGAGGGAATAGGTGGGGGGTGATGGGTAATGGTAAATATAAGCGAAAGTGTGTCTGTCTGTCTGTCTGTCTGTCTGTGTGTGTGTGTGTGTGTGTGTGTGGTATAGGTTCCGCCCCCCGTGCGGCAATCACCTCATGTGGCACATTTTTGGAACCGGGTTGACCAGGGGAAGGTTTTAAGCCCAATTATGAGATGATCCGATCGTTTTTTTTTTTTTTTTTTTAGCAGCCTATTAGCGAGAATTGTGAAAAAAAAGTGGGTTACGAGAATTGAGGAAACCTTGATGTAGGTAATGGGTAATGGGTGAATGAATGGGTGGAGTGATGGGTAATGGGTGTGGGGTGATGGGTGAGTGAATGGGTGGGGGGTGATGGGTTGGGGGTGATGGGTGATGGGTGAGGGAATATGGGGGGGGTGATGGGTAATGGGTGAGTGAATGGGTGTGTGGTGATGGGTTATGGGTGAGTGAATGGGTGGGGGGTGATGGGTAATGGGTGAGTGAATGGGTGGGGGGTGATGGGTAATGGGTGAGTTAATGGGTGTGGGGAATACATACATTTCTACATCCATGATTTCAGGAAAGTTAGAAGGGGCTATCTGGAGAGTCCGTGTTTGGTGGGCCAAAGGCCTACCAAACACAGGTGGTGGGCCCAAGGCCCACAACCAATAGCCCTCCGCAGGAGCTAGCCAAAAAGTCCGCCCGGAGGGCGGCTTTGCGCCTAGTTGGAACATAAAAACACAAAATAACAATATTAACAATAACATAAAGTGGAAAAATGGTGAAGAAAGTGTGCAATGGCTGAAGGGTCGCTCATCCAGTTACCCTTTAGTAGTAGTAGGGGTAGTATTAATTAAAAGTAGTAGTAGTAGTAGTAGTAACTATTTAAAAAAAACTTACTACTATTATTACTATCACTACTACTAAAAAAAAGTAGCAGTAGTATTAGTTATTTTTTTTTTTTTTTTTTAAACTACTTCCATCCCTATTGGAACTGTGCGGTGAAAAGACAAGTTCTGCCTTTCACAGACACAGTCCACTGGCCCCTTCCCGCCAATGACTATAGCTGCTAACCCTTACATACAAATAATAGTAGTAGTAAAAAAAAAATAAAAAAATAAAAAAAAAAAAAAAAAAAAAATACAAAAAAAAAAAAAAAAAAAAAAAAAAAAATAATAATAATAATAATATTAATAATAAAAATAATAATAATAATTAATACAGAACACTCACCAGTGGGTGAAGAGTAGAATGATTATCCATTGTCCTTACGCAAGTCCATTGAGAGGTTCAGGTCGTCATCAGCAAGGGTATGTATGTATCCGTTATGCGTCACGCTATCAGAGGGGAGGGGAGGGCTCTGATTGGCCGATGCCCTCCCTGCACTGGAGTGAGCCGCCCATCTTATACGGAATTTGCCCGAGAAAATTTTCCGAATTATAACAGCTACTCATCCTGGATGGGCAGCCCTTCTAACACGGAATATTTGCTCAGCAGCGTGTTACGCCTGCATCGATGGTCGACTAGACATAATATTTATTTTCTCCTTGTATAGATGTTCGACCTTACTGACGGGACACTCATCCACTCCCGGGCGAAAGTTAAGACCTCAATAGAGTGCCTTACACAGTTATCTCGGTTTTGGCCGGGGTGGCGCGAGCGCCCTTCTAATGCGGGACGCCTCATTTGTTTAAACCGACTATTCAGATTTTTTACATGAAAGGAAATTTCGGGGGGGGGGAGGCATGGCCCCCTTGGTCCCCCCTTGGGTCCGCCCCTGAATATATAAGTGTATACTATAGTGTTGCAGTAATAGGGTCATACAGGTTGATATATAGGTCAGTCTATAATATAGTGTTGCAGAAATAGGGTCATACAGGTTGATATATAGGTCAGTGTATAATATAGTGCTGCAGTAATAGGGCCATACAGGTTGATAGATAGATCAGTGTATAATAATAAACTACTGGAAATGCTGAACACTCTTCAGAGACGGTGATTCACGGTAAATAGTTTGCCTCCAATTATTTGACAAGTAGTTTGTGGTATGTTAAGTAATGAGCCGGGACACAAATGAGGCAGTAAGACCGACGCTACGGTACAATTAGACATCTGCTTGTTGAGGTAGTCTGGGCGCGTGTCCGCATAGTTCAGTGCAATGGTTGACTTGATTTCGCCGCAACACAGGCTGGCAACATTCATTCAATGACGTGTTATAACAAGTAAGTACTTTTGGCAAGTGTTTGCTCTTGATCATCTAACTCGAAAGTGTTGTTGTTGTTTTCTATGAAGTCAATCGCCGCGGCCCCACATATACTTGCCCAGCTTGTTCAGGCCTTTGTGTAGCCGCTTCGGGCAGCCATCGCCTGCATGTCCTCAGTGAAGACCTCCGTGTCGTCATTCAGCTCGTGGAGGCGTCGCTCACTCTGGTCTATTACGCCCAATCCACTCTTAAAGTAATCTTGAAAGTAATGCTCCAGATTCTTAATAGGCTGCAGCAGGTCTGGATCACACGTGAATCTGATTTGCTGGTGGTGAGTTGTTGGTGGCGGATCGGTGTTTGCCGTCTCGCTCTGTAGTCAGGGGGCTTAATCTCCAAAATAACACAGATTGTTCAAATTGTTCCACAAGCACCATTTTTGGTACATTAGTAGATATGACCATATCCTACCAATTTTATGAGGGAGCCAAGCTGGGCTCTTGCTGTGATGGCCATCTTAGACCAATCCAAGATGGCCGCCATACGGAGTAAGCAAATGCAATAACTTGATAACTAAAAGTAGTAGAACCATATGTGATACCACTTTTGGGGGGGTTTTGAGCACGAGGAGTCCATTTCTGGCATAATTTTTCAGATTATAAGTGAAGGTCATATGATAAGGTCGTATTTAAGGATATTTGTTGACACATTATGTGTTTTTTCTTTCTTTCAGAAGATCACAGGATACAGGGTCATGTTGTATTTAATACCATGTCTTGTACTAATGAAGAGATACATGCTTTGATAAGTTGACTGTCTCTCCATGGTTGACGCAGGTTTGAAGTTCTAGACATAGAAGGCGGACCTTCATCATAGCATAAGTAAGATAGCTTAAGATTTCATTCCAGTCACCATTGTGGCGTCACCACATAGACGCACCACATAGACGGCGACATTAAACATAATTTACATATCAGATTATACATGTGCGTGTATTTTAGATTGCCTATATTTGTATATGGTAAACTACACAGCAATACTATCAATATGTGACTGGTATCCTTTTATTTTCAGGACATGGCGTATAATGAGAAAATTCTTTCAACGGGAACAGTCTTCATAGCCACATTAAGACACTGAACATCCTGCTTACTATCTACCAAGCTGAACATGACTTCCACAGACACTATTGAAACTGATTGGACACTCTGCTGCCTTTGCTATTCAAAGAAAAAGGAGTTGTTAGTGAATCCAACAGAACAGGGATTGTCAACACTTGAAAGAGATCTGCTTGATTTCGTACAACTCAATGCTCTACCTTCCATTGTCAAGATTAGTCGGATAGATGATGGCTCAGGAATTGCAGCAACCCTTCACTCACATGGTGCAGTGTACCATAAGTCTTGTCGGAGTATGTGTAACAGTTACAGGGTAAAACGTGTCCGTGACTGCTTAGAGAAGGACATGGAAGAGGCAGCAGAAACAAGTCCTAAGAAGCTCAGGTCCAGTTTTGGCCCTCGTCCGGACCCTCAAACCTTGCATTGTATAGTTTGTGAGGGTGAGGATCAGTGTGAATTGCGCAAAGCATTAACCCCTAACATCGATGAACACCTGAAGGATTGGGCAAAAACAACCAAGAACTGTTTGTTATATTCTCGCTTGACTGCACGTTCTGATACCCACGCAGTGGATGTTTATTATCATGTCAAAAGTTACTGGCGGCTTCGTGACTCTGCTCGTGCAGTAGACCACCAGTCTTCATCTACTGATGGACCTTCCGAAACCCCTTTCGATTCCATGGTCATGGCTCAGTTGATCACGTTTGTTGATGATTCTCGTACAGAGGTATTCAAGCTGTCTGCATTACGAGAATTATACGAGACAATGATGTCAGACACAGGGCGTCCCTGTTCGGAAAGAGAGCCACATGCCACAAGATTCAAAGATCATATGCTCCATCATCTTCCAGAGTGGACTGAGTTCGAGCAAGGGAGGGATGTCTTCATCAGCCACAAGGTGACCGTGGGTGCAGTTCTAGCAAAAACTTATCATTCCTCGCAGATTGACCAAGAGGAAGCGCTCTTATTGATCCGGGCCGCTGTGGCACTAAGGAAACGAATCCTCGTGAAACAAAAACCATTCGACGGATCCTTCTCGCCTCATTGCCTAAGTTCACCTGTTGAAGAAATGGTGTTGAATTTCGTGAATGTCGTTCTTCAGGGTCCTAAGGGCACTGTAGATCATTCTAGTCGGGTTCAATCTGGCAGCGATGCTGCACTGGGTACTATGGCAAAAATATTGTGTTATGTTTTCTATGCATTTACTGGTCTTGTTATTACTGCATATGTACTGATTCTTATATAAAAATATTTGGGATGCATTTCAGTTGGATTATATGCCTTGTACCTAATGAGTTTCATAAAAATTGCAATATTACTTACCTAGACCATATTGTGACCGTATCGCTCGTCTTTTAATATCAATTTCAAGATTATAATATGAGTTATATTATATAAATAATTCATATGGATCATATGCTTATAGATATATCTTTTGTTTTATCAAATGCATGCTTAGCCATATTGTACCTAACACGTACCTTCAATTGATTGTTATCAAATTCCTGACCGTAAGATTTTTGGATAAAAATATTCATATATAGGCAAAAAAATACATAAACTATGACCTTATCACATGACCTTCACATAGAATCTGAAAAAATAATATCAGAAATGGACTCCTCATGCTCAAAACACCCCAAAAAGTGGTATCACTTATGGTTCTACTAGTTTTAGTTCTCAAGTTATTGCACTTTTGTACTCCGTATGGCGGTCATCTTGGATTTGTCTGATATGGCCGCCACAGTGTGAGCCCAGTTTGGCTCCCTAAAGAAATTTGTAACTTATGGTCATGTCTAGCTGTTGTCCAAAAATGGTGCTTGTGGAACGATTTGAACAATACTATGATTAAGCCCCCTGACTACTGCGCCTTGGCCTGCTCGGCGTTAAGCGCCGCTACACGCTCGCTCCTCAGCCGGTGCCTCTTCTTTCTCTTCATCATTTTATAATCTTTTAGCTGGTTTTTTTCTTCGCCAACTAACTGACGGGAACAATGGTGACAATACTCGACAAATACACAATGCTTGCACTTGAGTTCCGGAAATCGCTCTTCAAACTTTTTGACGATCTCGGACGTTTCCTCAGGAGCTCCGTGCCCTTGGGCAGCGTTTTCTTCATTATTCTCCTCAAGTTTGGCGTTGACCGCCTTATTATGTTCTCACTTCGTCATCATCTTCTGCTTAATCAACGCAATGATTAATGTTCTTTGGTTGTCTTGTATTTCAGGGAAACACTTCTCGCAGTCTGAGACCAACGCGCAGTGCTCGCAGTCCAGCTGAGGGCTGTCTGCGTCCTCTTGCTCAGACTCTTCTTCAGGAACTCCTAGTCCCCGGGGAGGCTCTTCGGCAGCATTCATGTCCTCCTCCAGCCCGGCCAAAAGTGCCATAATACGATCTCGCTTCTGTTCCTCCTCGCCTCCTAGCCGATCACTCTGCCTCTCCGCCCTCTTTTTTTTCTTCGTCATTTTATGATCTATCAGCTGGTATTTTTCTTTGCTACTTGACTGACGGAAACACGGCTTACAAAATGAGACAAATACACCATGGTCGCACTTGAGTCCCGGAGATTGATCATGAAATCTGTTGACGATCTCAGACTCTTCCTCAGGAGTTCCATGCCCCTGGACAGCTTTTCCTTCTTGCTTCTTGTCCTGCTCAACTTTGGCGTTAAGCGCATTATCCTGTTCTCGCTTCGCCTTCATCTTCTGCTGTTTAATCAATGCACGGATTGCTTTTCTTTGCTTGCCTCTTATTTGAGGGAAACAATTCTCATAGTCTGAGACAAACGAGCAATGCTCGCAATCCAGCTTCATGCTTTCTTCCTTACCCCCGAGCAGCTCCTGCCACGCGGGGGGGATCACGGCCAGAGGCTGACGTCTCGAGGGCCTGGCCGTCCGCCACTCGAGGACCTTTGGGGGGTGTCTTAGGGGGATACTGAACTGGACCAACTTATTGTTGCTCACTGACGCCTACATACACATGAATCCATTCCAAACATTCACCACCCTATTTGTGAACCATTTTCTCCCTATTTCTCCCTATTTTTCCAAAGACACTTCTTCAGAGACGGCTTGGCTCCCGCGCCGATTAAAACTTTTAGCTAAAATTGGCGTTAAAACTCGGCTAGCTCTATGAAAGTCCGTGTGACCAAATATCGGCAAGAAATTGCCTTGGCTGAATATTGCCGGCTGAATATTGCAGGAAAAAGTGCTCGTGTGACCCCGGTTTTAATAAAGCTATCATGATTCCATCATGACCATCTTACGACTGTCATGACACATACTTACAGGTAGCGTGACATTGTTGTGAGGCTATCGTGGTCGGCGTTTATCGTTGTTAAAAAGATAGCGCCAATAACTAAATTAGTGGGGCTATCGTGGTTCGATAATGGAATATGTGGAGGGGGCTTGAGTTCACAGTGTGCTGATTTTGGACCTCGACAAGACACGTCTCTAGGGTACACGAGGTCTTGGCTATTGATGTGTAATGATCGCACGTGGCCTGAAAAAGGTTTATAAACGATCGCCGGATGCTGAGCGAACGTCGGGACGGGGTATGGAGTCGCGAGGAATGCGCGAAAAAGTTTTCTTTGTATAGGGACCAATTCTTGCATTACTCAATAAGGTATACTATTTAGTAGTTAGCCCGTCAGGGTGGCAAGGTTGGTAGAGACGTGAGTTCGCAATGTGCAGCGTCCCTGTGCATTCGGTCAGCGGTTCGAGTCCGCCTAGTTCGTGCTGACGTGGCGGCGCCTTATATAGTCAATAACCTTGTAGTTGGTACTTGCAAGGTGTCTAGATAGGATGAAAATCTTATCTTATCTTATTTAGTAGTTAGGCATTTAGCAGGTGTAATATTTCCGACTAGGCAACTCCGCGGCGTCTCTCAAGCCGAGACACGCGCTCCTACTGCCGTAAGCCACGGTCTCACGAGCACTTTTTCCGGCAATATTCAACCGGCAATATTCAGCCAAGGCAATTTCTTACCGGGTTTTGGTCACACGGACTTTCTTCACAAAGCTAGCCGAGTTTTAAGGCAAATTTTGGCTTCTCTTTTTAATCGGCGCGGGAGCAAAGCCGTATCTGAAGAAGCGTCTTTGGAAAAATAGGGAGAAATAGGGAGAAACTGGAGAGAGAAACGGTAGAAATGTTATGGAGTCATCAGTGAGCAACAATAATATTGCTCCTGTATCCCTTAAAAAAGTAGACAGCCAACAAAGAAAATGGAAGGGTCATCACTGACTCACGAAATCCTACTAAGCGTTTATATCCTTCAAATTGTTTATAAAATGTACAAGACTTCACAATTCGTCTTGAAATCAGTTCTTGCCACTATTTAGCTGTTTATTTTGGCTTCTGTATATTGAATTAGAGCGTGCATTAAAAATGAATGTCAAATAATATGCGTTGGTGGTGGGAATTTCCGGGAATTTTCAGCCAAGAACACCAACATGTTCGTCTTGACTCTTTGTCGGTAATTTTACCCGACTTGAGGCCGGTTTGGTCTTGCTGGCTGATTATAGTATTGCCGGAAAAAGTGCTCGTGTGACCGCGGCTTTAAGGCCGGTTCCAACTAGTCCGCTTCTACGGCCACCGTTGCCTTTCACCGCCCAACAATGACGTCATAAACAAATCGACCGCACCGAGCTGCCGTACAAAGTTACAATCAAGTCATCTCTCCCGCTCGGCGGTGTCTGCTCTAGCGGAGGTGCAAACTGTGCCCGGTTACCACTACAGCCACTCAAGCGGTGATGATGGTGACGTCATTGTTGGGCGGTGAACGAAAACGGTGGCCCTAGAAGCGGACTAGTGGGAACCGGCCTTTAGTTAAGCCAAGAAAACCACACATTTCTTGAAAACGTGTTAATGAGATAAACATGAGGAAGAATATGATAAATCTAATCACAAATCTGACCTCGGACAGAGATGATTCCTAAATTAAAGACGCGCGCAGCGCATGGCATGGTGCATGCTACTTCAGGGTCTTTCATAGGGTCATTCCGTTCCGCCCACTTGGGCGGAACTAAAGGACGTCACTGGGTATGTGATGGTTGCTGGTCACAAGAAGAAGAAGGTTTTCCTGGTCATAGTTTTCCTGAAAGAACCTATATGGAACTTCATGGTAAACTAAACCATATCGTAATATTTATTAATATTTCTTTTAATATAATTTTTCGCAATATGTATTAACATTTTCTATAACTTTATTTGTGTTGTGTGTGTGTGTGTGTGTGTGTGTGTGTGTGTGTGTGTGTGTGTGTGTGTGTGCGTGTGCGTGTGCGTGTGTGTGTGTGTGTGTGTGTGTGAGTTTTTTTTTTGTGTGTGTGTGTGTGTATGTGTGTGTGTGTGTGTGTGTGAGCTTGTGTGTATGTGTGTGTGTGGACCTCCACTTAAAGCAGCAGACATAAACCTAAAGAGAAATGTGAATGAAATACCGCATCTGCAGGATTTGGCTTCCTCTGACCCACGACCATCTAGTTTCAGAAATCGAGAAAATTACCAATCACACTTTCTAAACATGTGCAATAATCATTCTGCACATTTTATGCTAATCACCCAGTTAATTAAACCTGCGAATGTATACGCTGTAGCCAATGACCATGACTATTTACAATATTCACCGGAGGAAACTTTCTTAAGAAATATTGCCGTTTCTCATATAACAGATTCCAGTGTTTGGGAAACTGAAGTGGGAACTAGAGGTCAAAATAAAAATCAAGTTTGGTACAGGGAAAGATCTGTTAGAATAACAAGTTCTAACTTTGGCAAAATCTGCAAAGCTACAGATAGAACAGATCGTAATAATTTAGCAAAAAAACTATTGAAAAAACAGGAAATAAGGTGTCCTCCAGTAAACCACGGCAAGATGTATGAGACCGTTGCCATTGATAGATATATGCAGGAAACTACTAATGAATCAAGAGATAGTGGGTTGAGGGTGTGCCAGTCATATCCATTCCTTGCAGCATCTCCTGATGGCTTGGTTGATGACAACATTGTGGTTGAGGTCAAGTGTCCATATTCATCAAGGAACTTAATGATTAACCCTACAACTGTCCCATATATTAAGTTACTTTATGATTATGAGTTAGACAGGAACCATAATTAGTACTACCAAGTTCAAGGATAGATGCTGTGTACTGGTAGAAAGACATGTGACTTTATAATATTCACATTTCAGGACTTCAAAATAATAAGAATTGAAAGAGATGATGCCTTCATAGCTAATATGGTTTGTAAGCTTAAGTCTTTTTATGATACTTACCTTAGAGTGGCAGTATTGGATTGTTATTTTTATCATAACTATGGACAGTATAACTTTTAAAGTAATCGTCCAGACCCATTTTTTCTTAGCATAATTATGTTGAATGTTCATTCAAAATACCTAATCCACAAAAAATAATTAATTTCCACGCCTTACTTCCCTAAAAACAGGACTTGTGTAAAAAGCGCGGGAAAAACAACAGCCATATTCCAGCCGTGGGGCAAAACTTGCTGGCGACGTTACAGCAGGAAGCATCACAGCTCCGCCCGACACAGACACACGGAGACTCAGAGAAAAATAAAGAACCCGAAGAATCCCGGGTGCTTCTGATTTTTTTTTTGTGCGACACGGCACATACTTGCAGCCTGCATGGGCACAGCAAGAAAGCTGTGCCCTTTCTGAGAGCTTAGCACCCACTCACAACCCACACGACGACGATATATGTGTGCAGACGTGTGAAGCGGCGGGAAGCGGCGGGTAATAGCGAGCCCTCTCATGTCGGTGGCCTCGCTACTACCCGCCGCGCCCCGCCGCTCCACAAGTCTGCACATATATATCGTCGCCGTACAGGCTGCAAATGGGTGCTAAGCTCTCGGGATGGGCACAGCCCCCCCGCTACACCCACACAGGATGCAAGTACATGCCACATCGCACAAAAAAAATATCAGAAACACCCAAAATTCCCCAAGTACTACATTTTTCTCCGAGTCTCCGCGCATCTGTATCGGGCAGGGCTGGGAGGCTTCCTGCTGTGACGTCGCCGAGCCGTGGAGCGTCTTATGTTGGTCGCCAGTTGTGTTTTGAGAGCTCAGAGAATTTACAGACTTTGAATGCGGATTTAAAAACGGGTGACTGGATGCAAAAAGTGACAACATATTGTTGATATACTCGATCATGGCTATATTTTGACTGCATTAAATCAGGAATGATGAAATGGTCTGGACGATTACTTTAAAATAACCTATACGGGGATGTGACAATATATCAACCATGCATTGATATTATTTAGGTACATTTTACAAAACAATGGGCTGTTATTTATGTGCAATATGCTCTTTAAGTCTGCAACTTTTTAGAGATGTGATGATATTGATTTATGACCTACCTCATTTACTATTAAACCCATTCCTTGGAACTAACTCAAGCTAGGATTTAATTTCATCCTGGCAACACACTACTCTTGCACTCCATCTCTCCTCTTTCTTGATTATTCCAACAATGTCCTTCCTTTTTAGATTTTACCTTCCATATAGTACACTTTCATTGCTATCACACAATGCAACTGAAGTGTTATATTTTCCAAATTAATTGAGGTAAATACTATATTTAATGTCTTAATTAAAACTATATGAATACATGAGTATTGTTTATTGGTTCCATATTAATAATTAAGAAGTGAAAAATTACTCATAATACAGTGTGATGTGAAAATGTCCTTGTGAGCTGAATTTTTATGTTTTCCAAACAAAATCTTCATACATATTCATTCTTATATCTATTTGTATTGTTTTCAAGGCCCTTAAGCATGTATTGGTACAATACACTTCCGAAAATTACATAGCATGTAGCAAATGAAGATTATGTCAGAAGCAAGCTGAGTTGATGAGATAGACATGGGTGATACAAGTATTTTATATGTCTTACCCAACCAATGAGTCTTTCAATATGCACTCTTTTGCTTGCAATCTTCCTGTCACTAAGTACAGCCTTTGCCGAAAGTTTGTTTTTCTTCTTAAACCATGTAGGTGTATTTACAGTCACATTATATGGAGCAAACTAATCCTGCACATCAAAGCCCTTGTCTGCCATAACAGTATCACCACCATTACATGATGTAGGTATTTCACTGTTTTCTATAATGCTCCGATCACTGGTTGAACCACCATATGCTGGTGATACATAGGAAATCAATCCACCTGGTGTAGACCCAGCTACTACCTTTATTGTGTTTCTGTTTTTATAGTTTGAAAAAGTTGACTGTTGTGCTAATGGAGCCTTTGGTCGTTGAATTCAGTGCCATCAGCTATAACTCTGGTGTTTGGACATTTATCTGCAAAGTCATGTGGTGTATAAAATTTTACTAACTCCTTTTTAGGCCACAAATCTATTTCCCTCCACTGCAGTGACATAAATCTAACCCATGTCACAAATATGTTATATACATCTTTTTCAGACACATTAAATAATGCATTAAGCCTAAAGTTAGTTTTGTTTTGCCTCAATTTCATTAAAACCATTAGAAACTGATCTGGAACATTTAGACAATGTGTGGGCCCATAAAAGTAGTTCAGATGATTAGCATCTGGGAGCAGGGTACTCAAAGCTAAATTGCATTTTTCAAAACTGTCAAGGCCAGTATAGAAATGCAATAATATAGGGTTATTTCTTAAATTTTCCAAGGAGTAGTAACACTGCATTTGTCTGACAGCTGGTGTCCACTGTGTCAAAAGTTTTAATTGCTTCAGTTTGAATCCCAATGGACACTTCTTCTGTGGGTTCACATTGTACAATTTCTTCTGCACACACTTCTGGAGGAATAATATTTTCAGTGCTGTCTGGTGCCAAGAAGCAGCTACGCTGCAACGCTCTCTCCTTCCTTGCAAGTCCTGATGGAGTTGCACTCTTGGTCCAATCGAAAATTGACGGCACAGCTGCCGGCCTCAGCTTATGAACCTTTTTCTGCGGACCTGTAAATGATAAATATTAATATTAATATCAATACAATATAATATCTATTTAGCAATGTTTGAGAACAGTGCAAGGGCTGGGGGACTGAGGTTAGATGGCTAGGTTTGGTTAATAAGCATCCCGGGTGTTCAGTAAGTCCATTTAGGAGGTTAGATGGCTGTTTGGTTAATTTTAAATAGCTAGACTCGACTTGTACTGCACCCTTACCCAAAGTATTCATATGTCATTGGCATTAGTACATGGGCTCTACTGCAGTTTAATGCATTACAAGCATGTTGTTATAACCGCCCTCGAGATGTAGATATTTGCATTATTTGCATTTGCAGTATTTCTAACCCCACCAACAGCCGTCGGAAATGGAAAATAACGTAAGGGGGGGGGTCTGAGAGCGCTATGCCCTCTCAGCGGTATTATTTCGTTAGCGGGCTTTCAGAAGTAATAGGATTCTTGCCTTGAGGTACTCCGTGGTGTAGTGGTTAGCACGCTCGGCTCACAGCCGAGAAGTCCCGGGTTCGATCCCCAGGCGGAGCGAAGACAGATGGGTGGTCTTTCTTAGAACCCGAGCCCCTGTCCACCCAGCAGTGAATGGGTACCGGGGGTTAGCCGGGGGTTTGTGACCCCCCTCCCGGGGTGGTGGCTTCGGCCAACACTAACCTGCAGCGGTAGATCACAATGGCTCTGAGGAATTGTATATCCTCTAAACAAAACAAACAAACATCATCATGTATATTTTTTCATTGAGTATTTTTAACCTTATTAACAATGGCGCTATTGATTATTATCAATGTCAATACATGTACTTTTACAATATTTATTTATCATGGTTAGAGAAGAGTGCAAGGGACATTACTATCGCAAATTTACCATTATTTCAGCCAGAAACGGTTAAGTTGTGTTAAATCAGTTTGGGTTAGGTTAGAGGTGGGGTTTGCTTCAGTAATATGATAACAAGAATAATATAAAATTATCGATACTATGGCAGTGTGAAGCGGAACTAGGTTTGTTTGCGGGGCGGGGCGGGCACCCCCTACACCTGTAAACATTAATTTATTTGCGACAAAAACGAGTGCCAGATTCTTTCAAAACACATGAAAAATATTTAGGAAAACTAAGTTTCGTCTTCGAAATTGGTTGAATGCTGCTACCGAAATCTTACCCCCTTAGGTTACGTGACTATTTCCAGGTGAGGTTAGTGAGCTAGTGGGTGATCTGGGGGGTCGCAGCTTCCCCAATTAGGTCAGAAAAATATTGGTAAATAGGGAGTATTGCATTAAACTGCAGTTTTACCATTACATGACTTGAGTTACTTACCACTGGGTAAATAGTTTCCTTCTGTGAAGTGCTGTGTACATACTAAGCTGAATTTTGAAGGCGTCCACTTCTCTCTTTTTTTTGCCATCATCCACGCTTTCCTTACGTGCACATCTCTTGGGAAGCGATGTCCACCCCTGTTGTTGCAGTGAGGCACACAGCAAAGAGTGCCAGGCATGGTGCTGTCTGTAATCACAGTTTCGAGAGTTGCTTAGTCTTCCTGGTGAAGGCACAGGTGAGGCGGATGACGGCGGAGCGTCGTGATGGGTGGACGGCAGCGGCGGCCAGCAGGGTAGGCAGGTCAAAGGTGGTGACGTTCAGGGCGATGAGTTGACCACGTAGAAGTTGTCGGTGGGAGTGGAAGCGAGGACACTGCAGCAGGAAGTGCTCAATCGACTCCGGGACGTTCCTGCACCAGGGACAGTACGGGTCGGGCGTGAGCTTGCAGGTGACCCTTACTGTGTGAGGCAAAAAAATGAAGTGACTGATATCAGATCCCGACATCGGGATGGTTTCTTCGGAGATGCTGAACGCCACACTATTTCTTGGTTAAATGTTCGTCGCAAAAGAGACAGACACATCCAAAACAGGTACTCAGCGAAAGCTTACATATAAGTACATACTTCCTGAAGCTTCATTCTGCTTGAACGTGCAGTGTTTCCATGAAATGACGATTTTAAGAAATTGAGTTTTCATGTATTCTATGTTTTGCCAATATTTTCTTCAAGTGCTGAAAAACAAAATGATAAACTACATTTCTTATTAAGAACTGTTTCAGTTGTTGTATTGAAGGGTAATTCTGATGTCCCGAAAAAGTACAGGGAGTTTACGGTAAATGATAGATCATTCACGCTCAAAGGGCAGTGGATGTGAGATGCGCGAGAGACATCTAGCGGCTTTGCTTTGAAAACACACCATTAAGGGTCTTTTTTTATATATGCTGATTAGAACCACAAAGGTGTGAGGGAGGTTGGAGTTAAGGGCTTCAAATGCCTCATTTAACTCTAGCCTCTCTATCGAGAATAAATAAAGGTTATTTTTGCGCCTCCAACAAGGGTGCCTTAAGGCTTAAGGGAGGTTGGAGTTAGAGCTTCAAATTCCTCATTCAATTCTATCCTTTCTATCGGGAATATATAAAGCTGACGTTTGCCTCATCAAAGTAAGCAAGCTCTTTCTTTAGATCTTTTTTCTTGGTATTGATGCGGGAGTCAACCTCATAACTCACACATACATTTAATTTTGTGTTTGTAGATAATCTAATACGAATAAGAAGACCAAATGTACATAATTCATGGATAAAGCTGAATTTGTAAAAGAATAGAATAAAGAAGTTTATACGTACAATAACAACACAGTGCAGTGATTGTAGCAAAATTGAGGTTTGCTTTTCATGCAATGAGTAACAAGCAAACAAACAACAAAGTCATTCCTTCGTGCTTATGTAAGAATGTAAACTATTAAATTACTTTAATGGCCTATGACTTGCAATGACGGGTTGTTTCTGCATAGTTAATTCTTAGTTTTCTGTCATTATTTTCAACGCACAGTATAGCGAGGTGAGAGACAATGGGCGCCCCACCAGGTAGCTATTCACACGCCCACACACACACACACACACACACACACACACACACACACACACACACAACACACACACACACACACACACACACACACACAACACACCACACACACACACACACACACACACACACACACACACACACACACACACACACACACACACACACACACACACACACACACACACACACACACACACACACACACACACACACACACACACACACACACACACACACACACACACACACACACACACACACACACACACACACACTAATCGTTACGGCTCGAAAGGTGGTAAATAAGGGTAAGTATAAAAAATAAGTATAAAAGTATAAGAAAAACAATGACTAAGAATAAGAATGCTAATACTAATGCTAATGGCAATAATAGATAATGATAATAATAATAGTTACAACAACAACAGCAATAATAATAATTATAATAAAAATAAAGATAATAATGATAATAATGATAATAGTAATCGTTTGAAAATATGATAATAATTAAAAGACTTATTATTATAAGCTTTACATACGAATCAATATCATCAATCCTGTATTCGAATAGGTAAATATTACACAAAAGTGAGAAATTCATAATATCAAACTTTTTTCTTTCACCTCATATGCACGGAACTCCTGACTCCTGACACTTTTTTACGTGTTGACACACGTAAAAAAAAGAAAAAAAGAGAAAAGAGAGAGAGAGAGAGAGAGAGAGAGAGAGAGAGAGAGAGAGAGAGAGAGAGAGAGAGAGAGAGAGAGAGAGAGAGAGAGAGAGAGAGAGAGAGAGAGAGAGAGAGAGATTCATTGCTTCACGGAATTCCTGTTAAGTGTTGCAGTATCCTTACTTAGATACTTTATTCACCATATGTCGTCCTGTAATTGTCGTTTGTATGCAAATATGAGAAAAAGAGTAGAAAGTGATTAATAAATTTTACGAATGAAACATATAATTAGGTAGGGTCATTTATATTCATTATAGGTCAAATTAGGTCATATATCTTGCGTTGTTATGGAGAGAGAGAGAGAGAGAGAGAGAGAGAGAGAGAGAGAGAGAGAGAGAGAGAGAGAGAGAGAGAGAGAGAGAAGAGAGAGAGAGAGAGAGAGAGAGAGGAAGAGAGAGAGAGAGAGAGAGAAGAGAGAGAGAGATCATAATTCATAATTCATATGTATTATGTGAAGGTATGAGAGTATGAGTTAGTGTTTTTGAGTTAATATGTAGGTATGAGTGTCCATTGCTCTATAGCTTGTATGAAATTTGCCACTGTATTTGAGTAATTTATTGATATCCTCTATACGAAGTTAATGTTTTTGTACTTATACAACGATTTCACCAATGCTAAGGCTAATGACAAAAAATAAATAATTTATTTATACTTAAAAGGGCCTGTAAAAATATTACCATTAACAGGCCCAGCCATGATAAAAAAACCTTATATATGTACATATAAACACATTTTTTTTTTCCGATGGCAATAAACTTATCTGAATTTGAATTTGAGAGATAATAAATGAACAAAAAAACTAAAAACACTGCATTTCTTTTAGTCAAACCTGCGTCATAACGGAAGTCTTGTCATAAAACGAGAGACAATCGTAATCTCTCTCTCTCATTCTCTCTCTCTCTCTATCTCTCTCTCTCTCTCTCTCTCTCTCTCTCTCTCTCTCTCTCTCTCTCTCTCTCTCTCTCTCTCTCTCTCTCTCTCTCTCTCTCTCTCTCTCTCTTAAAGATATACAGCAGTACAATAATAAATAAGCAGAAAAAGATATAGATATAAAAATCAGTATAAGGTAAAAGAAGAAGATAAAAAGTTATAAAGCAGTAAAAGGTAAAAGTAGCAGAAGATAAAAAATATAAAGCAATATCAGATAAAAGAAGCAAAAGTTGAAATATATGTAGAAGTAGAAAGCAAGAAGGAAACAGAAAAGAAGAAAACAGAAACAGAAGATGAAAAGATATGAATCAGTAAAAGTTAAAAGGAAACAGGAAAAAATAAAAAGAAGCAGAAAAAGATATAAAACAGTAGAAGATAAAAGAAGCAGACTCAAAAAAAAAAATCACACAACACACACCCCAAAAATCACACACACACACGCACACACAACACAAACACCCCACACACACCACCCCACACACACAAAACACACAACACCACACACAACACACACACACACACACACACACACACACACACACACACAAAAACCCCCACACACACACACACACACAAAACAAATAAAGTTAAAGAAAATGTTAATACATTTTGGGGAAAAATTATTTTAAATAAGAAATATTATTAATAAATATTACGTTTATGGTTTATTTTTACATGAAGTTCCATATAGGTTCTTTCAGGAAAACTATGACCAGCAAAACCTTCTTCTTCTTGTGACCAGCAACCATCACATCCCCAAAGTAAAGTCTTTTAGTTCCGCCCAAGTGGGCGGAACGGAATGACCCTATGAAAGACCCTGATGTAGCATGCACCATGCCATGCGCTGCGCGCGTCTTTAAATTTAGGAATCATCTCTGTCCGAGGTCAGATTTGTGATTAGATTTATCATATTTTTTCCTCATGTTTATCTCATTAACACGTTTTAAAGGGAAGTGTGTGGTTTTCTTGCTATAACTAAAGGGCCCGGCTCCCACTAGTCCGCTTCTAGGGCAACCGTTTTCGTTCACCGCCCAACAATGACGTCACCATCATCACCGCTGAGTGGCTGTAGTGGGGAACCGGGCACAGTTTGCACCTCCCGCTAGAGCAGACACCGCCGAGGGGGGAGAGATGACTTGATTGTAACTTTGTACGGCAGCTCGGTGCGGTCGATTTTTTTATGGCGTCATTGTTGGGCGGTGAAAGGGAACGGTGGCCGTAGAAGCGGACAGTTGGAAACCGGCCTTAAAAACCGGGTCACACGAGCACTTTTTCCGGCAATACTATAATCAGCCAGCAAAACCAAACCGGCCTCAAGTCGGGTAAAATTACCGACAAAGAGTCAAGACGAACATGTTGGTGTTCTTGGCTGAAAATTCCCGGAAATTCCACCACCAAAGCATATTATTTGACATTCATTTTTAATGCACCCCTCTAATTCAATATACAGAAGCCAAATAAACAGCTAAATAGTGGCAAGAAACCCATTTCAAGACGAATTTTGAAGACTTGTACATTTTAAAACAATTTGAAGGTATAAACGCTTAGTAGGATTTCGTGAGTCAGTGAGACCCTTCCATTTTTTTTTGTTGGCTGTCTACTTTTTTAAGGGATACAGGAGCAATATTATTGTTGCTCATGATGACTCCATAACATTTCTCCGTTTCTCTCTCCAGTTTCTCCCTATTTCTCCCTATTTTTCCAAAGACGCTTCTTCAGATACGGGTTTGCTCCCGCGCCGATTAAAAAGAGAAGCCAAAATTTGCCTTTAAAAACTCGGCTAGCTTTGTGAAGAAAGTCCGTGTGACCCAAAACCCGGTAAGAAATTGCCTTGGCTGAATATTGCCCGGGTTGAATATTGCCGGAAAAAAGTGCTCGTGAGACCGTGGCTTAAGGCAGTAGGAGCGCTTGTCTCGGCTTGAGAGACGCCGCGGAGTTGCCTAGTCGGAAATATTACACCTGCTAAATGCCTAACTACTAAATAAGATAAGATAAGATTTCCATCCTATCTAGACACCTTGCAAGTACCAACTACAAGGTTATTGACTATACAAAGCGCCGCCACGTCAGCACGAACTAGGTGGACTCGAACCGCTGACCGAATGCACAGGGACGCTGCACATTGCGAACCCACGTCTCTACCAACCTTGCCACCCTGACGGGCTAACTACTAAATAGTATACCTTATTGAGTCATGCAAGAATTGGTCCTTATACAAAGGAAACTTTTTTCGCACATTCCTCGCGACTCCATACCCCGTCCCGACGTTCGCTCAGCATCCGGCGATCGTTTATAAACCTCTTTCAGGCCACGCGCGATCATTTCACATCAATAGCCAAGACCTCGTGTACCCTAGAGACGTGTCTTGTCGAGGTCCAAAATCGGCACACTGTGAACTCAAGCCCCCTTCACATATTCCATTATCGAACCACGATAGCCCCACTAATTTAGTTATTGGCGCTATCTTTTTAACAACGATAAACGCCGACCACGATAGCCTCACAACAATGTCACGCTACCTGTAAGTATGTGTCATGACAGTCGTAAGATGGTCATGATGGAATCATGATAGCTTTATTAAAACCGGGGTCACACGAGCACTTTTTCCGGCAATATTCAGCCGGCAATATTCAGCCAAGGCAATTTCTTGCCGATATTTGGTCACACGGACTTTCATAGAGCTAGCCGAGTTTTAACGCCAATTTTAGCTAATAGTTTTAATCGGCGCGGGAGCCAGGCCGTCTCTGAAGAAGCGTCTTTGGAAAAATAGGGACAAATAGGGAGAAAATGGTTCACAAATAGGGTGGTGAATGTTTGGAATGGATTCATGTGTATGTAGGCGTCAGTGAGCAACAATAAGTTGGTCCAGTTCAGTATCCCCTAAAAAGGTAGACAGCCAACAAAGAAAATAGGGAAACCATCCCTAACACTTCCTAAATGTTATTATATCCTTCAAAATGTTTTTAAAAATGTACAGTACAGCCACTATGTAGGTGTTTATTTTAGCTTCTGTATATTGAATTAGAGGGTGCATTAAAATTGAATGTCAAATAATATCGGTTGGTGGAGGGAATTTCTGGAATTTTCAGCCGAGAAATACCAACATGTTGGTCTTGACTCAGAATCGGCAATTTTAGCCAAGTTTGACCCGGCATTGTAATCCTGGCTGAATATTGCCGAAAAAAGTGCTCGTGTGACCGCGGCTTTATAGATTTAAGGTAAGTCACGAATGGATAATAACGGTCATTTTGTCGTCACGATAAAACTACGGTAACCACGATAGTGCCATGACGGTGCTATGAACGTAGGTAGTATCACGATAGCGTCAAGAGCTATAGCAATATGCCCCACACGGGGGTGGGTGTTGATGATAGAGAAGGGGGGGAGGGAAACGGGAGGATGGGGGTTGGTGATGAAGAAGAGGGGGGGATGTGGGTAGGGAAACGATGGAGGGGGGTGGTGATAGCGATATGGGGGGGAGGCGAGATGGGCTGCAGAAAAGGGGGGGGAGGAAGTGTCAGGGCCAAGGTGGTTATCAATTTATATTATCAATCTTGAGAAATGTGGGGAAGAAAAGTCAAGGAGTATGATCGCTGCAGAGCAGCGAAGCTCAGTCAACAGCGTGGTTCGACTACCCCCTTATCCCTGGATACAAGGATGGAAGAGTGCAGTGGCCGGCCAGCAAGCGAAAGTGAAAGTGGTAATCACCGTCACCGGAACAAGGCAGCTAGGTGTCTTCCTGCAGTTCCTCACAGAAAGGTAAGGATGAAGGCAGGCGTAACGGTTTTTTATCGTCACAATAAACATACGACGATAACGATAGCGTCACGTAGCTGCTACATAGATATCGATAGCGTCACGATAGACTTACGATAGCGCTGCGTTTGGGAAAAAAATTGGGGAGATTTCTGATTTTTAGTGCATGCATTAACTTTTCGTGGCCTCGGCCGACGGTGTCACGATCAGTCACGATATATCTATAATCAGGACCATGACGGCACTACGCATTGCATTGTGGGCGCTATCGTGGTTCGATTATGGAATGTGTGAAGGGAGCTATAGGGAGCATCCAAATATTGTTTATAATACGACTGTGTGCAAAGTGAGTGAGAGCCGCAACATCAAATTATCGCTGCTGCACAACCATATTTTCCTAGCAGCCTAGTTCGTCAGCGGAACATTTACTTTCATTCGGGAGGGAGGGCTTGTAGTGAGGCAGCTTAGGTAGTTGATGGGGACATGCCGGATAAAAGCACCACATTTTTTCCAGGTATTCCTCAGAATCCAAGCTTCAATTCTAGAACCGGCGCCAAGCGATCCGAACATTTTTTTTAAACACAATCTTTATTTTTTTTATTTTTTTTTATTTAACATTTTGTGCCTATAGCGCCTGTAGGCAATAGTGACCCAGGGCTCGGTAGTTAAGCCCCGGAGGTTCACTTGAGGGCTGTGATGGTTGGCCCTCGTCCGTGGTGGCGCAGGCAGGATTTTTATAGTGACGCCTGTGATTAGAGGCTCATGCCGCCCCCCTGTGTCATCCGATGCACTCGCAATCGAAGGTAGAGTTAATGGGCAGGGCATGTGGGTGTTCTTAGGCCACTCGACGGTGCAGAAAGATTTTGGTTTTCTTCGGGGATCGAACTCGGGTCACCGAGAACGCCACTGAGAGACGCTAACCACTGCTACCGCCTCCCCGATAGGATAGCCTGCATAATAGAATTTTTTTTTTTTTATTTAATTAAATGCATATTACACCGCCGTTTCTGGATGCAAGAATTCTCGACGGTGTTGCTGTGGTGTATCTGCTTCCTCATACTAATGTCACCACATCAATGCTAATGGCGTTTGCATCCCCCACATCCTGAAGCTACTTGAATCCTGCAGAAGAGTCGATGTGGTCTGGGACGCTACATTGCCAGCAGTATCAAGGAGTCAACTAGAGAGAAAAGGGGAAAAGGTGTGCGGAGAAAGGTCGGCGGTCCAACCAAGGTGCCAGCAACTGGCCCGACTTCCTCCGGGATTCCACAAACAAGGAGGAGCTTTTCCAGTTCCTTTCAGACAAAGTCGGCTCCAATGACTGGCCAGACGGAAAGGAGGTCTTCATAACATCAGGCACAGATGTGATCAGCAGAGGTTTCCGACCACTCCATGCCACGATGTGACCATGAAGAGGCCGATACAAGGATTGTCGTTCACCTGAAAGATGCCTGGACAAGGGATGCACCACCTGTTTGGTACGCACTGTCGACACAGACGTCGTTGTCATACTGATAGGAAAGTATCATTCCTGACCAGCCAGCATCAGATGGCAGCCATCTGGGTAGCCTTTGGAACTGGAAAGAACTCATGTACCTGGATATCAATGCCATATGCTATGCTCTGGGAAAAGATAGGTCAACGGCACTGCCTATGTTCCACAGCTTCACGGGCTGCGACACAACTTCCGCTTTCTTTGGCAAAGGGAAGAAATCGGTATGGAGGCTTGGAATGCCTACGTGGAGGTGACGGAAGCCTTCAACAACCTCATGAATCACCCTTACATGACTGTGACAGTGAACTGCAAGGAATTCCAGTTGCTCGAGCGCTTCACCGTGATCATCTACAATAAGAAGAGCAACTTGGACTCTGTGAACGAGGCACGTAGGGAACTCTTCTCCCAGAAAAACAGGACAATGGAGAACATTCCCCAACGCAAGAAGCCCTTCTGCAGCACACACTGCGCGCGTCTACCAAGCTGGAATCTGGGCAACCAGTGATCATTGTGAGCAGAAGCCTCCAACCTCAGAGGGCTTTGGATGGACTCTAGAGAGTGCAACGAAGACCTGGCGTCCTGTGTGCTCCAACCTGCCGTGGCATCCCAAGCCTGCAGCGGACTGATCAAGTGGTTGCAAAAGCGCCATGTGCACGTGTGGAGGACGATGCTCATGCAAGAAGGCGCGGTGGAAGTGCACATAACTTTGCAGCTGCCGATGGTGAGAAGTAGCTTAGCCGGCTTAGTGTGAAATGTAGTAATTGAATTTTGTGCAGAGAAGGGATTTAAGACATTAACACTGCATGTTTCCATGTTTTAATGTCAGTTGTTAGCAGATTCCTCCATTAAAACCTTTGAACTGACCTTCATGCTTTGCTCTCCTACTTAATTGTGTACTAAGTATGATTATTTCATGTGATTGAATTATAAACACCCCTAATGGCCAAATAATGAGCAACCATACTCAGAAAATACCTTAAAACAAGAAACATGGCAATTTTGCACCATGTTGGGTAAATATACGCACGGTCTGAAAGAGTTTACACTTTTTCTTGATTTTCGTATGTGTTAAATTGCTCACATTACAAAAATGTATCGTAGAAGCATAAGAGTGGTCGTATCGCTTGGCGCCGGTTATAGAATCAGAGCTGGGACCCTGAAGATTGCCTGATCAAAATTTGGTGCTTTTATCCGGCATGTCCCCATCCCTTTGAAATTCGGTGCTAAGCTGCCTCACTATTGGTTCCTCACTGTTGGGTTTTGCAAGACGTATATGACCATATGTCTTTATATATCATATTTGTATATATATATATATATATATATATATATATATATATATATAATATATATATATTATATATATATATATATATAATATATATATCTATATATATATATATATATATATATATATATAATATATATATATATAATATATATATATATATATATATATTATATATATATTATATATTATATATATATATATATATATATAATGAAGATATAAACCAGCGCGGGTAGAAACATCTTGATTGTTTATTCGAACGTTTCGGCTATACATAAGCCATCATCAGCCTAAAATCGGATACAAAAATGTTTTTGTTAAAAATGAAAATATACAAGTTATAAAATTATTTGCACATTTAAAATGCCTAACCTAAAATATAATAAAATAAGAGTAAAAATTATAAAACAGTAATAAAATAAAAATACTACACATACCAATCAACATCGCAGTGGAGTGTGGGATCCCACAGGTCTAAGACAGGAGCGGGTGAGGTGCCTGTGCGCAGAGAGACGTTGTGGTGGTGAGGGGNCTTTTTTTCCCCTTTTGCTCTTACTCTTTCTCGCTCTTTTCTCCTCTCTCTCTTCCCCTCCTCTTCTCTCTCTCTCTTTCTCTCTCTTCTCTTCTCCCCTCTCTCTCTCTCTCCTCTCTCTCTCTCTCTCTCTCTCTCTCTCTTCTCTCTCTTTCTTAGATATACAGCAGTACAATAAATAAATATAAGCAGTAAAAGATATAGATATAAAAAATCAAGTATAAGTAAAAGAAGAAGAAGTAAAAAGTTATAAAAGCAGTAAAAAGGTAAAAGTAGCAAGAAGAAAAAAAATTATTAAAAGCAATATCAGATAAAAGAAGCAAAAAGTTGAAAATATATGTAGAAGTAGAAAGCAAAGAAGAAACAAAAAGCACAAAACAGAAACACAAACGATGAAACAATCAGAAATCAGTAAAGTAAAAGGAAACAGAAAAAATAAAAAGAACAGAAAAAGATAAAACACACAGTAGAAGATAAACGAAAAGCAGACTCAAACAAAAAAAAATCACACACACACACACACAAACTCCACACACACACACCACACAACACACACAACACACACACAACACACACACCACACACACACAACACACACACACACACACACACACACACACACACACACACACACACACCACACACACACACACACACACACACACACACACACACACACACACAACACAAATAAAGTTAAAGAAAAGTTAATACATATTGGAAAAATATGTTATAAAAAATATTATTAATAAAATTACGATATGGTTTAGTTTACCATGAAGTTCCATATGGTTCTTTCAGGAAAACTATGACCAGCAAAACCTTCTTCTTCTTGTGACCAGCAACCATCACATACCCAGTGACGTCTTTAGTTCGCCCAAGTGGGCGGAACGGAATGACCCTATGAAAGACCCTGATGTAGCATGCACATGCCATGCGCTGCGCGCGTCTTTCATTTAGGAATCATCTCTGTCCGAGGTCAGATTGTGATTAGATTTATCATATTCTTCCTCATGTTTATCTCATTAACACGTTTTCAAGAAGTGTGTGGTTTTCTTGCTTAACTAAAGGCCGGCTCCCACTAGTCCGCTTCTAGGGCAACCGTTTTCGTTCACCGCCCAACAATGACGTCACCATCATCAACCGCTTGAGTGGCTGTAGTGGTAACGGGCACAGTTTGCACCTCCGCTAGAGCAGACACCGCCGAGCGGGAGAGATGACTTGATTGTAACTTTGTACGGCAGCTCGGTGCGGTCGATTTGTTTATGGCGTCATTGTTGGCGAGTGAAAGGCAACGGTGGCCGTAGAAGCGGACTAGTTGGAACCGGCCTTAAAGCCGCGGTCACACGAGCACTTTTTCCGGCAATACTATAATCAGCCAGCAAGACCAAAACCGGCCTCAAGTCGGGTAAAATTACGACAAAGAGTCAAGACGAACATGTTTGGTGTTCTTGGCTGAAAATTCCCGGAAATTCCCACCACCAAAGCATATTATTTGACATTCATTTTTAATGCACGCTCTAATTCAATATACAGAAGCCAAAATAAACAGCTAAATAGTGGCAAGAACCGATTTCAAGACGAATTGTGAAGACTTGTACATTTTATAAACAATTTGAAGGATATAAACGCTTAGTAGGATTTCGTGAGTCAGTGATGACCCTTCCATTTTCTTTGTTGGCTGTCTACTTTTTTAAGGGATACAGGAGCAATATTATTGTTGCTCACTGATGACTCCATAACATTTCTCCCGTTTCTCTCTCCAGTTTCTCCCTATTTCTCCCTATTTTTCCAAAGACGCTTCTTCAGATACGGCTTTGCTCCCGCGCCGATTAAAAAGAGAAGCCAAAATTTGCCTTAAAACTCGGCTAGCTTTGTGAAGAAAGTCCGTGTGACCAAAACCCGGTAAGAAATTGCCTTGGCTGAATATTGCCGGTTGAATATTGCCGGAAAAAGTGCTCGTGAGACCGTGGCTTAAGGCAGTAGGAGCGCTCGTCTCGGCTTGAGAGACGCCGCGGAGTTGCCTAGTCGGAAATATTACACCTGCTAAATGCCTAACTACTAAATAAGATAAGATAAGATTTCCATCCTATCTAGACACCTTGCAAGTACCAACTACAAGGTTATTGACTATACAAAGCGCCGCCACGTCAGCACGAACTAGGTGGACTCGAACCGCTGACCGAATGCACAGGGACGCTGCACATTGCGAACCCACGTCTCTACCAACCTTGCCACCCTGACGGGCTAACTACTAAATAGTATACCTTATTGAGTCATGCAAGAATTGGTCCTATACAAAGGAAACTTTTTTCGCACATTCCTCGCGACTCCATACCCCGTCCCGACGTTCGCTCAGCATCCGGCGATCGTTTATAAACCTCTTTCAGGCCACGCGCGATCATTTCACATCAATAGCCAAGACCTCGTGTACCCTAGAGACGTGTTTTGTCGAGGTCCAAAATCGGGCACACTGTGAATTCAAGCCCCTTCACATATTCCATTATCGAACCACGATAGCCCCACTAATTTAGTTATTGGCGCTATCTTTTTAACAACGATAAACGCCGACCACGATAGCCTCACAACAATGTCACGCTACCTGTAAGTATGTGTCATGACAGTCGTAAGATGGTCATGATGGAATCATGATAGCTTTATTAAAACCGGGGTCACACGAGCACTTTTTCCGGCAATATTCAGCCGGCAATATCAGCCAAGGCAATTTCTTGCCGATATTTGGTACACACGGACTTTCATAGAGCTAGCCGAGTTTTAACGCCAATTTTAGCTAATAGTTTAATCGGCGCGGGAGCCAGGCCGTCTCTGAAGAAGCGTCTTTGGAAAAATAGGGATAAATAGGGAGAAAATGGTTCACAAATAGGGTGGTGAATGTTTGGAATGGATTCATGTGTATGTAGGCGTCAGTGAGCAACAATAAGTTGGTCCAGTTCAGTATCCCCTAAAAAGGTAGACAGCCAACAAAGAAAATAGGGAAACCATCCCTAACACTTCCTAAATGTTATTATATCCTTCAAAATGTTTTAAAATAGGTTACGAGTACAGCCCACTATGTAGGTGTTTATTTTAGCTTCTGTATATTGAATTAGAGGGTGCATTAAAATTGAATGTCAAATAATATCGGTTGGTGGAGGGAATTTCTGGAATTTTCAGCCGAGAAATACCAACATGTTGGTCTTGACTCAGAATCGGCAATTTTAGCCAAGTTTGACCTGGCATTGTAATCCTGGCTGAATATTGCCGGAAAAAGTGCTCGTGTGACCGCGGCTTTATAGATTTAGAGATAAGTCACGAATGGATAATAACGGTCATTTTGTCGTCACGATAAAACTACGGTAACCACGATAGTGCCATGACGGTGCTATGAACGTAGGTAGTATCACGATAGCGTCAAAGAGCTATGATTTGAACTCTCTTTTTTTTGTCTCTTCTCTCTTTTCCCCTTTTTCTCTCTCCCCCCTTTTTTTTTTTTTTTTTTTTTTTTTTAAAGAATACACCCGTACAAAAATAAAAAAGCAGAAAAAGATATAGATATAAAAAACCCGTAAAAAGGTAAAAGAAGAAGAAAAAAAGGGGGGGTTTTTTAAAAAATTAAAAAAAAAAAAAAAAAAAGGGGGGGGCAGAAAAAAAAAAAAAAAGGAAAAATTTAAAAAAAACAAAAAAAATTTTAAAAAAAGAGAAAAGAAAAAAGGGAAAAAATTTAAAAGAAGAAGTAAAAAAAAAAAACAAAAACAAAAACAAACAAAAAAAAAAAAACAAAAAAAAAAACAAAAAAAAAAAAAAAACCAAAAAAAAAATAAAAACCCCAAAAAAAAAAAAAACAACCCAAAAAAAAAAAACACACACAAAACAAACAAACCCACACACACACACCACCCCAAAACACACAAAACACACACACACACACAAAACCAAAAACACACACACAAACACCCCACAAAAAAAACCACACACACAAAACACAAACACACACACACCCACACAAAACACACACACACACACACACACACACACACCACAAAACACAAAAAAAAGTTAAAAAAAATTTAAAAACATTTTGGGGAAAAAATTTATGTTAAAAAAAAATTATTTTTAATAAAATTACGATATGGTTTTTTTCCCATGAATTTCCAATATTTTTCTTTCGGGGAAAATATGCCCAGCAAAACTTCTTTTCTTGGACCAGCAACCATAAACCTCCCCAAGGGGACTTTTTTTTATTTCGCCCAAGTGGGCGGAACGGAATAAACCCTAAAAAGCCCAAAAGATGTAGCAGGCCCCATGCCATGCGCTGGGCTTTCTTTATTTGGGAAATCATCTCTTCCGGGGTCAGATTGTGATTAAAATTTTTTAAATATTTTTCCTTTTTTTTATCTCTTTAACACTTTTTCAAGAAGTGTTTTGGTTTTTTCTTCCTTAACAAAAGGGGCCTTTTTCCCACTAGTCCGCTTCTGGGGCCCACCGTTTTCTTTAAACCCCCCAACAAGGGACGTCACCATCTTTAAACCGCTTGAGGGGTTTTGGAGTGGAAAACGGGCCCCCCAAAGTTTGCACCCCCGCTAGAGCAGACACCGCCGAGGGGAAAAGATGACTTGATTGTAATTTTGTACGGCAGCTGGGTGCGGTCGTTTTGGGTTATGGCGTCATTTTTGGGGCGAGTAAAAGGCAACGGGGGCCCGTAAAGGGGGACAAATTGGGAAAAGGGCCCTTTAACCCCGCGGTAAACAGACCCATTTTTTTCCCGGCAATACTATAATCAGCCAGCAAGGCCCAAAAAACCGGCCCTCAAGCGGGAAAAATTTAACGACAAAAAATCAAGACGAACATTTTTGGTTTTTCTTGGCAAAAAATTCCCCGGAAATTCCCCCCAAACCAAAGCATTTTATTTGACTTTCTTTTTTAAATTTGCACGCTCAATTTCAATATACAGAACCCAAAAAAAAACCGCTAAATAGGGGGCAAAAACCCGATTTCAAGACGAATTGTGAAGCTTTTTACATTTTATAAACAATTTGAAGGATAAAAAACGCTTAGTAGGTTTTTGGGAAAGTCAGGATGCCCCTTCCATTTTTTTTTGTTGGCTGTCTATTTTTTTTTTTGGGGATACAGGAGAAATTTATTTTTGGGTTGCCACTGATGACTCCATAAAAATTTCTCCCGTTTCTCTTCCATTTTTTCCCCTTTTTCTCCTTTTTTTCCAAAGGACGTTTCTTCAGTTACGGCTTTGCTCCCGCCCCCCGTTTAAAAAAAAAGGGGAAAATTTTTGGGCCTTTAAAAAACTCGGTGTTTGTGAAGAAAGTCCGGGTGCCCAAAACCCGGAAAGGGAAATTTCCCTTGGGTGAATTTTGCCGGTTGAATATTCCCGGGGAAAAAGTGCTCGTGGGGACCGTGGTTTAAAGGCAGTAGGAGCCCCGGTCTCGGCTTGAGGGGACGCCGCGGAGTTGCCTAGTGGGAAATATTACACTGCTAAATGCCTAATTTTACTAAATAAGATAAGATAAGTTTTCCTTTTCCTTTTTAGACCCCTTGCAAGTCCCAACTACAAGGTTATGATATACAAAAGGGGCCCCCCCCAGGGTTCAGCACGAACTAGGGGACTCGAACCGTGACCGAATGCCCCAGGGACGCGGGCACATTGCAAACCCCAAAAGTCTCTACCAACCTTCCCAAACCCTGAGGGCAAAACTACTAAAATAGTATACCTTATTGAGTAGGCAAAAAATTGGGCCCCCTTTATACAAAAAAAACCCTTTTTTCGCAAAACCCCCTCGCGACTCCATCCCCCGTCCCGCTTTTCGCCCCAGATCCGG
>JACEEZ010010346.1:0-5000 GCA_016584305.1 Chionoecetes opilio | reverse complement strand
TTTTAAAAAAAAATTTTTAAAAATTTTTTTAAAAAATTTTTTTTTTTAAAAAAACCCCTAAGGGAAAAAAATTTAAATTTTAAAAAAAAAAATTTTTTTAAAAAAAAAAAGGGGCCCCCCCCCCCCCGGGGGGGGAAAAAGCCCTCCCCAAAATAAATTTTGGGGGGGGTTTTTAAAAAAAAAAAAAAAAGGGGGGGGCCCTTGGGGCCCCCCTTTTTTTTTTAAAAAAAAATTAAAAAAAAATTTTTTTTAAATTTTTAAAAAATTTAATTTAAAAAATTTTTTTAAAAAAATTTAAAAAAATTTTAAACCCCCTTTTTGGGGGGGGGGGGGGGTTTTTTTTGGGGTTTTTTTGGGGGGGGAAGGGAAAAAAACCCCCTTTTTTCCCCAAAGGGGGGTTGGGGGGCCCCCCCAAAACCCCCAAACCCCCCCCGTTTTTTTAATTTTAAAAAAATGGTTTTTCCTTAATTTTTTTCCCCCCAAAAAAAAAAAGGGGTTTTTAAAAAATTCCCCAAAAAGGGGAAAAAAAAGGGGAAATTTTTTCCCCCCAAATTTTCCCTTTTTTTTTTTTTTTAAAATTTTTCCTTAAAAAATTTTTTAAAAAAAATTTTTTGTTTTTGGGGGTTTTTTTTTTTTAAAAAAAAAACCCCAAAAAAAGGGTTTTTTCCCTTTCCCTTCCCTTTTAAATTTTTAAAATTTTTTTTTTAAAAAGGGGGGAAAAAGTTTTGGGGCCCGGTTTTTTCCCAATTTTTTTTTTTTTAAAAAAAAAAAAAAATATTTTAAAAAAAATTTTTAAAATTTTTTAAAAAATTTTTTTTTTAAAAAAAATTTTTAAATTTTAAAAAATTTTTTTTAAAAAAAAATTTTTTTTTTTTTTTTTTAAAAAAAAAAAAAAAATTTTTTTTTTAAAAAAAAAAAAGGGGGGGAAAAATTTTTTTTCCCTTTTTGGTTAAAACCCAAAAAAACGGAAAAAATTTTTTTAAAAAAAAAAAAAAAAAAATTTTTTTAAATTTAAAAAAACCTTTTTTAAAAAATTGGGGAAAAATTTTTAAAAAAAAAAAAAAAAAAACCCAAATTTTTGGGGGTTTTAAACCCCCGGGAAAGGGGGGGGTTTAAATTTCCCGGGGCCCCGGGGGGGGGGGGGGGTTTTAAAACCCCCGGGGGGGGGGGGGTTTTTTAAAAAAAATTTTTTTTAAAATTTTCCAAAATTAAAAAAAAAAAATTTGCCTGTAGCCATTTTTTAACTAAGGTCCTGAATTGTTTTTTTTTGGATGAATTTTAGAACATTTTCGATGAATAAAAAATGCCCTTTTTTCTTTATACACTAATGTTTTCTTTTTTGTGAGATTCATGACTATACCCAAACTTAAGATACGTATTCTATCTGTGGGTAAGGACTTTTTGAAAAAATTTGAGAGGTCCTTTCCCCTAGTAGAATCCGACATTTACCCTAAAGCATCCAATTGCGTTTCCCGAGGTTTTGACCATGGTTAAAGGATACAGTTACTCGCCTCCAAAATAAAATCATCCAAATCAAGAAATTTGCGGGATCTCTTACCTGCAGCTAAATCGTTTGTTTTAGACACTTGGTTTCAAGTAGCACTCAATAGGTATGCAGGACAGCAGAGACCCCCTATTGGCATTATTACTTTTTTTTGGGTTTTCCCCTTGCACCCTTTTTGTTCAGTATTAAAGAAGTTAAAAAACAGAATCACGAAATTCTAAATACAGCTTATAAATGGGTCATGAAGTTTCGTAGAATGGATAAAATCCCAACAGTCATCTTCCAAGACGTTTGAGTGAAAAAAAAGTTTCAGCGGGAAGCTGCTCAAAAAAACCTTTTTTACAGACTATGCAGTGATCCCTTTTTTTTTTAAGGGATGCAAACAGTTGGGGGGCTCACTTTTGAAAATTTTCCTTGGAATCTTTAAAAAAAGGCTGCTGTCCACGGGACAAAAGTATTCTAATATCACGGGTCAACTTCATCCCTTGGAAACCTTTTGCAGTATATATGCCCCGAGAAAAAATGACTACGCATTTCAATTTGTTTATGTTGAATTTACCTCCTTAAAAATGTTGAAAGTGAGTGCGACCCCCATCATTACACACTCCATCTGCAGCAAACCCATCATTTTTGTTTGCAAGGAACATTTCCACATTAAACACAAACTTGCACTTTCATAAAGACTTTCCAGTGGCATTTTTGGGGACCTACTGTTAAAAAATAAACCTTAATGCCTTCCGAAGGTCAACTGTCAACAAGGGAAAGACTTTCATGAGCCCCCGGGTCTGTTGACTCATCCACCATCAAAGATAAACCATTTTCTCTAAGAAAAAATTTAAATTCATCACTCTTCTTTCGACCAAGGACATTTTTTAACAAAGCTGGTTTTGTTTTCCGCACGGGAATTTTTCTTTGCCGTTGACGTTCTGAAGTTCTTTTTGAGTCTGGACATATGTTTGAATACCCAAAAAAAGTTTACCGAAACCGAAAATGGAAGATTAAGTCACTTACTACAGCACCCACCGTATTTCAGCTTCCTTTCATTTGTCTTTCGCACGTTTTTCTCCCCTGACATTGCATATCAAATCCCCTAATGTATTTAGCACTTTCAACAAAACTTCTTATCTTAGCTCCTCTCAAGTTTTTTTTTTTTGATGTCCGCTTTTTTTCCCTCGAATTGCACAATTGCAAAGAAAATACAGAGGGGCCTTTCGCTTGTTTTTCACCAACTTTTTTAAATTTTGGGGCACTTTTCCCCTTTACAGTTATTTTCTGGTGTAGGGTGGGTTTTCGCTTGGTGGAGGAGTAACTGACTAAACTTAAAATCCCTTCTAAATTAATGACGCTGTTTTTGGCCTTAAAACCCTTTTTGGGTTGCGTGGAGCAAAACTGTGTCAGATGCTGCCGAATTCTGGCTTTTTTTTTATTTTTAAAGGCTTATACCATGAAATGGAAAACGAAACTTTTTTAAAGACTCTACGAGAAATATCAAAAATCATTTATTATTTTATTAATGGTATTAACCTTCATTAATATATGTCTTACATCAATATGTTTGTTAAATTTTGCGGCGTCGGGGGCAGCCCCGCAACATTTTTGGTGTTGACGGTTTTTCAAAAGTTTTTTTAAAGTATTTTTTTTGCTAGAAATTGACATTTTTAATTGTAATTATTTCCATACATTTTTGATACAATAATTTTGACTTATTTTTCCCCCTGACCCATGGTGAACCCCAAAAAAGGGACGAAAAAAAGTCAAACAAAAAGAAATTCCAAAAGTCAAGGGAGGGGGACCTTTCCAGGAAGCTTATCCCCCCAAAACTGTGAGAGTATGTGGTTTTCCCAGTAAGGCGCTTGCTGTAGCCGAAACAACCATAAATTTTTTCGAAAAACCCTCATGTGGATTCCCAAACCCCAAATTACCTTGTCAAAGTGGAAAATTATGTACCCTAACCGTAACATAACGAAAACTTTAACCTGACTGTTTTGAGAGAAGCCGATTACTGTCGGGTATTGCAGAAAACAGGAATATGCTACCGGGAAAGGAACTGAAACTCTCTCTCTCCTCTCTCTCCCCTTTCTCCCTCTCTCTCTTCCTCTCTCTCTCTTTCCTCCTTTTCCCCCTATCTCTCCTCCTCCTCTCCTCCTCTCTCTCCTTTTTTCCCTCTCCTCTCTCTTTCTCTCTCCTCTCTTTGTTTAAATATATCTAAAAAAATCATATTATCCTCTTTGAAATTTCCAAGATTTTGGTGTATTTTGAATTTTTTTCCCCTGTTTCCCTGTAAACCCGAATTTCCCCTTTTAAACGGGAATTTCCCTGCATCTGGCAGCACTGGTTGCTCCCCAGGGGCTGCCGCCTCCCCGCCTTAAAGGGCCCGCCTTTTCCTGTGGCCCAAACATATTTACTATAGAAACGGGGATAATGTCCGGAGCCACCAGGCTAAAACCCTTTTTTTGGGCCCTAGTTTTTTTTTCAGTGGTTTTTGTTTGCCCATAATCCATTTTTAAAACATTTTGATGGGTCGCTGTCAACCTTGGGCAATTTTGAGATAATTACACAAAACAAAAAGGTCCCAAAGGGAAAAATCAAATACATAATCTATAATAATTAATCGAAAGGTGTGTTCTGGGTGTTTTGTGTTGCTATGGTTCCGCCCCCATTTGGGGGCAATTTCCTCCATGGCACGGGTTTTTGGAACCAGGTGACCCCCGGGGGAAAGGGTTTTAGGTCCCTTTTTGGGGATGACCCATCTTTTTATTTTTTTTTTTATTTTTTGTAGTAGCGGAATTGTAAGAAAAAAAATTAAGTCAAAGGCCCAAACACTGAAATATGTTGGGCTTCACCTCTTCAACCTTTTTCCCCGGGGCAGCTCTATGTTGGGTTCCAAAGTGGAAAAGGCAGCAAGCTCTTTTTTCCTACCCCAAAAAATGGACCAAAAAACATTGTCTATTCTGCTGTTTGCGAATTTTTGTCAGATTTTTTATAACCCAAAAATTATTCGTGAGATTAAACCATGGTTTTTGGGGAAAACTTATCATTAAAATAAAGGTTTCAATTACTGGGGGCCCAAGGCCCACCAAAAACCCCCGCGAGCTAGCAGAAAAGTCCGCCCGGGGGGTGGCTTTTTTGGCTAGTTACAATAATTCCTTAAAAATTGACAAAAACGGGCAACCCAATATGGGTTCCCCGGATATTTTGACCCAGAAAATTAAATTTTTGGTATTTCATACCAAAATGACCCCCATTTTCAAAATGGGCCTTTTATTTTTATTTTTTTTTTTTTTTTATATTACTTATAGTAGTATATAATAAAATTTAATTTTTCAACATGAAATAATAAAATTGACAGCTTTTTTGAGACGTTTTGGTCCCAAAATTTTTTTTGGGCAAAATGCATAATTTTTTGAGGGAAAATTTGTAAACTCCTCATCACCCCTCCTGCTGTTCGGTTTTTAAACTTTCAACATTCAAAAGGGGAAAAAAAAATTTTCAACCC
>JACEEZ010010343.1:92500-94103 GCA_016584305.1 Chionoecetes opilio | reverse complement strand
TTTTTTTTCTTTTTTTGGGGAAAATTTTTTTTTTTTTGGGGGAAAAGTTTTTAAATGTTTTAATTAAAACCAAACCCACCCACCCACCACCCCCCCCCCCGCCTACCCCCTCCCCTTCCGTCTCCCTCCTTTCTTTCCCCCCCCCCCCCCAGCTTTTTTTTTTTTTTTTTTATTCCCTTCACGTCATGTTATTTTCTTCTTCGGTGTAGGAAGTGTGTGTAATCTTGCGTGTGTTGAAAAAGTGTATGTTATAGATTTAACACCAACACATACTCACACAAGACAGCAGCAATACACACACAAAGACTGACAACACACATTACACAAGTAACTCACATCAAGGCTTAAATTCAACAAAGTGATTCACCTTCAAAAATATGTCATGTAAATAAAAATAATAGTGAAAAAAAGAGGTCCTGAGGTATTAAAGAAGAAAAAAATCAGGAAAAAAAATATATATATAGACGCAGTAAACATATTGGTTGACAAAAACTATATATATTAACATAAAAGGGACACAGCTTTATATCTTACAGACAAAAAAAGGCATTTTAGTCTAATTTGTTACATCAAAAAAGATGAAAAATAAGGGATTTAAGGGTAATTTAAGGGGTACAATAATTAAGGGTCTAAGGGTACAATTAAGGGGTATAAGGGTACAATTAAGGGGTATAAGGGTACAATTAAGGGGTATAAGGGTACAATTAAGGGGTATAAGGGTACAATTAAGGGGTATAAGGGTACAATTAAGGGGTATTTTAAGGGTACAATTAAGGGGTATAAGGGTACAATTAAGGGGTATAAGGGTACAATTAAGGGGTATAAGGGTACAATTAAGGGGTATAAGGGTACAATTAAGGGTGGTAATAAGGGTAGTACAATTAAGGGGTATAAGGGTACAATTAAAGGGGGTATAAGGGTACAATTAAGGGGTATAAGGGTACAATTAAGGGTATAAGGGTACAATTAAAGGGGGTAAAAAAGGGTTACAATTAAGGGGTATAAGGGTACAATTAAGGGGTATAAGGGTACAATTAAGGGGTATAAGGGTACAATTAAGGGGTATTTTAAGGGTACAATTAAGGGGTATAAGGGTACAATTAAGGGGTATAAGGGTACAATTAAGGGGTATAAGGGTACAATTAAGGGGTATAAGGGTACAATTAAGGGGATAAGGGTAAAATTTAAAGGGGTATAAGGGTACAATTAAGGGGTATAAGGGTACAATTAAGGGGTATAAGGGTACAATTAAGGGGTATAAGGGTACAATTAAGGGGTATAAGGGTACAATTAAGGGGTATAAGGGTACATTTTAAGGGGTATAAGGGTACAATTAAGGGGTATAAGGGTACAATTAAGGGGTATAAGGGTACAATTAAGGGGTATAAGGGTAAAATTTTAAAGGGGTATAAGGGTACAATTAAGGGGTATAAGGGTACAATTAAGGGGTTAATTAAAAGGGTACAATTTAGGGGTATAAGGGTACAATTAAGGGGTATAAGGGTACAATTAAGGGGTATAAGGGTACAATTAAGGGGTATAAGGGTACAATTAAGGGGTATAAGGGTACAATTAAGGGGTATAAGGGTACAATTAAGGGGTA
>JACEEZ010010343.1:87500-90000 GCA_016584305.1 Chionoecetes opilio | reverse complement strand
AGTATTAAAACGTTACCTATGTATACTTTAATTACTTCACCTTTCTCATTATGTATTCCTTCACCTCTTCTATATCGCCATCATTCCCCAATCAACACACACACACACACACACAACACACACACACACACACAAAAACACCACCCAACCCCACCTGCATTCTCCCCTCATTCTGCCAAGACGGTGTCAAGTAGGGGAAATTCTAAAGCATCTTTTTGTTTTGTTTTTTTGTTTTCCCTCCTTCCGGCACGTGTCAGTTTCCCCTTTTGGTTTCTCAACAAAGGGAATGATTAATGGGGCTGTGAGAGAGAGAGAGAGAGAGAGAGAGAGAGAGAGAGAGAGAGAGAGAGGACATGTGACATTCCTTTCCCATCTCATGTCATGTATATCCTCACCCATTTATCCCTCCTTTCCCCCTCCCTCCTCCTCCTTCCTCCTCCTCCTCCTCCTTCCTCCTCCCCTCCTCCTCCTCCTCCTCCTCCTCCTCCTCCTCCTCCTCCTCCTCCTCCTCCTCCTCCTCCTAACTTCATTTAAAAACAGACTTGACGCGTACCGTAAAGTAAATGGGTATTGATAGTGCCCTGCGAATTCATATTATAGTCCCCCGGATCGATTAGTGTTAGTGGTAGTTGTAGTTAGCATACTTCATATCCTATCATTCTTCACTACGAAACATCCATGTACCTATCTTCTTTAGGGACATGGTATTATTTTCCAACTGTTATCTTACATGTAGTTGATAGTTAGTAGTATGTGTAGTACAACAGATACCCTAGTTATGGATCAATAGATCTCCTGGTGTCTGTTATTCCTATTATTATATGATTCCTCCCTCCTCCTCCTCCTCCTCCTCCTCCTCCTCCTCCTCCCTTTTTCCAGATCCTCCTTCTCTTCTTCCTCCTCCTCCTCCTGTCTAACCTCCTCCTCCTCCTCCCTGTGCCTCCTCCTCCTCCATAAAGCTGTCTTACTTCCTCCTCCTCCTCCTTTTTCTAACTGTTCTCTTTCATGTAGTCTGATAGTTAGTAGTATGTATAGTCCAGCAGATACCCTCGTTTAGACCAATAAGCCTCCTGGTATTCTTCCTATGTATTTTCCCCTCCTCCTCCCTCCTCCCTCTCCCTCCTCCTCCTCCTCCTCCTCCTCCTCCTCCTCCTCCTCCTCCTCCTCACCTTTCATCTTCCCCCCGCCTCATCTCCTCTCCCCTCATCATCACCTCAAGCCCAGGTCGCCTGAGGAAAAGAGTTCAAAGGAATGGGGGTTGTTTGGAGACCGCTACTGGGGGGCTGGGGGGCGAGGGGGGGCTGGGGAGTCATCGAAGGGGGGCGCAGGAGGAGGGGGGCAGAAGTGTTTGTTGAAGGGAACGAGAGAGGGGGGGGGGATGCGAGTGGTTACTGTGACTATACTTGACCTCTTTTTTTCTCCTCCTCCTCCTCCTCCTCCTCCTCCTCCTCCTCCTCCTCCTCCCTCCTCCTCCTCCTCCTCCTCCTCCTCACGTGAAGCTAAAATCCATCCGGAACTTTTTTTTCGGTGGCTGTTTTTTTATTTATTATTTTGTATGTGTGTGTGTGTGTGTGTGTGTGTGTGTGTGTGTTGTGTGTGTATGTCTGTGTGTGTCTTGTGGTGTGTGTGTGTGTGTGTGTGTCTGTGTGTGTGTGTGTGTGTTGTGTGTTGTATGTGTGTCTGTGTGTGTTGTGTGTGTTTTGTGTGGTGTGTGTGTATGTGTGTGTGTGTGTGGGGTGTCTGTGTGTGTATGTCTGTTGTGTGTCTGTGTGTGTGTGTGTGTGTGTGTGTGTGTGTGTGGTCTGTCTGTCTGTCTGTCTGTCTGTCTCTGTCTGTCTGTCTGTCTGTCTGTTCTGTCTGTCTGTCTGTCTGTCTGTCTGTCTGTCTGTCTGTCGTCTGTCTGTCTGTTGTCTGTCTGTCTGTCGTGTGTGTGTGTGTGGTGTGTGTGTGTGTGTGTGTGTGTGTGTCTGTGTGTGTGTTTCTATCTATGTGTTCTTTGTCCTCCTCACTCCTCCTCTTCTCTCATCTCATATTTTTATCCCTGGAATTAAAAACCTTCCATTAGGTGAACGACCCTTCACCTGTACTTTATTTTATACGAAGAGGGAGGAGGAGGAGAGGAGGAGGAGGAGGAGAGGAGGAGAGGAGGAGGGAGGGAGGAGGAGGAGGAGGAGGAGGAGGAGGAGGGGAGGAGGAGGAGGAGAGGCCATAGGAGAGGAAGAGAGAGGAGGAAGAAGGATTTGTGACTTAGCTTGACTCACATTCCACCCCTTACTTTTCCTCCTCCCTCTCCTCTTCTTCTCCCTCCTCCTCCTCCTCCTCCTCCTCCTCCTCCTCTTCCTCCTCCTCCTCCTCCTCCTCCGCCTCCTCCTCCTCCTTCTCCTCTATGTGTCGTTGTCAGAGTAATGGAAGGGTCGGGTGGCTGCGGTGTGATGGAGATGGAAGTGTTGAAGGCTACAGAATACATAATCGGCCTGGCCAGAGAGAGGAGAGAGAGAGA
>JACEEZ010010343.1:55000-75000 GCA_016584305.1 Chionoecetes opilio | reverse complement strand
ACATTACTATAGCATTTAATATTGATAATATAGGGCAAGGCTTTATTTGTATAGCGGGGTATTTGACTATTTTAGTCGTTTTATTAGCGGGTATTTCTTGATAATTCACGGTTGAGTGATATTTTGATATGCTCCTCAAAGGTACATTTGGGTTTCTAATAATGTATGTGGGTTTAGTTGTTATGATAAAATGCAAAAATGCCTTAGGTTCTTCTTGTGATGGTTTCTCCTGTGTGTGTGATGTTTCTCCTTTGATGGTTTTTTTAGTATCGCTTCATAGGTCCTCTTGTTGTTTCAGGGACGGTGTAGCTGGGGTGGCTCGCCCGGTGACGGGGTGAGGAGCGCACCGCCGGCACCATGGCCACCATCGACGGGCGCCCGGCGCAGTACGGCATCACGCTGCGCCAGCTGCGCGAACTGATGGAGACGCGCGGGCCGGAGGGAGTAGATCGCATCAGGGAGTATGGCGGCGCTGTAGAGATCACCAAGAAGCTGTACTCCTCCTCGACCAATGGTACATGACCCTCACTTTGACCCTCCGTGACCTTACCTGTGACCCACCTTCCATGACCTTCCTGACCTTCCCTTTGACCCATCATCCATGACCTTCCATGTGACCCACCTTCCATGACCTTCCCTGTGACCCACCATCCATGACCTTCCATTTGACCCACCTTCCATGACCTTCCATTTGACCCACCTTCCATGACCTTCCATTTGACCCATCTTCCATGACCTTCCCTGTGACCTTCCATGACCTTCCATTTGACCCACCTTCCATGACCTTCCCTTTGACCCATCTTGCATGACCTTCCCTGTGACCCATTTTCCATGACCTTCCCTGTGACCCACCTTCCATGACCTTCCATTTGACCCATCTTCCATGACCTTCCCTGTGACCCACCTTCCATGACCTCCCTTTTGACCCTTCCCACCAAGGATATGCCTCCCTCCCTAACCATTCCTTTGACCCTCTCTTGACCCTCCCTGACCTTCCCTTTGACCCTCCCCCACCAAGGGTATGCTGACATGACCTTCCTTCCATGACCATTCCTTTGTCCTTCTCTTGACCCTCCCTTCCCTTTGACCCTCCCCCACCAAGGATATGCTGACCTGACCTCCCTCCCTAACCATTCCTTTGACCCTTTTGACCCTCCTCGCATGCTGAACGCCCGACAGGAACGTGACGACGTCGGCTCCAATTCATTACCCAGCCCCGCTCGACTGGTTGGGAGCCGCAGGACGTGAGTGACACCTGAAGTCGTTCGGCTCCAATGTCATTCCTCCCAAGCCGCCGAAGACCTTCCTGACGTTGGTCTGGGAGGCCCTGCAGGACGTGACGCTGATCATCCTGCAAGTGGCCGCGGTGGTGTCCCTGGGCCTCTCCTTCTACAGACCGCCGGAGGAGTCCATAGGAGGAGGTCAGTTGTAGAGGGGGAAGGAGGAGGTCAGTTGTAGAGGAGGAGGAGGAGGAGGTCAGTTGTAGAGGAGGAAGGAGGAGGTCAGTTGTAGAGGGTGAAGGAGGAGGAGGAGGAGGTCAGTTGTAGAGAAGAAGGAGGAGGTCAGTTGTAGAGGGTGAAGGAGGAGGAGGAGGAGGTCAGTTGTAGAGAAGAAGGAGGAGGTCAGTTGTAGAGGGAGGAGGAGGAGGAGGAGGAGGTCAGTTGTAGAGAAGAAGGAGGAGGTCAGTTGTAGAGGGTGAAGGAGGAGGAGGAGGAGGATGAGGAGGTCAGTTGTAGAAGAGAAGGAGGTCAGTTGTAGAGGAGGAGGAGGTCAGTTGTAGAGGGTGAAGGAGGAGGAGGAGGTCAGTTGTAGAGGGTGAAGGAGGAGGAGGTCAGTTGTAGAGGGTGAAGGAGGAGGTCAGTTGTACAGGGTCAAGGAGGAGGAGAGGTCAGTTGTAGGGTGAAGGAGGAGGAGGGAGTGTATATTTGCCGTGAAGTCTTGAAGTCAAGCTTGAAGTTTAGATTTACAATAAATAGAGAAAAAATAGGTTTAGTTTATAGTTATAGGTTCATCATAGATTGATCATTGTTGTGAAGTCATCCGTCCTTGAGGTAGAGAAGAAGGGAAGTAGTAGGTATAGGAGGAGAAAATAATCACTCATTTCTCTTATATTATTTTTTTCTTTTTCGGTGAGTTAACGTAGAGAGAAAAAAGGTTCTGATTTAAGGTTTTAGGTTTGTCATTGTTGTGAAGTCATCCGTCCTGGAGGTAAGCAGAAAGGGTGTACCGTAGATAACACTATAGTCGCCAGTCACTCGCCACTGCACTAATGTCGCCAGGTACAATATATTACGAATTTTAACATCACTACAAACTTTTATGTGCCACTGAAGACATGTAGTGTGATGTACATAATATAAACTACTGTGCATGCCTCTTCAGTGACACATACAAGTCTGTAGTGATGCTAAGATTTGTAATATATTGTGCCTGGCGACATTAGTGCAGTGGCGAGTGACTGGCGACTATAGTGTTATCTACGGTAGTGGGTAATGATAACATAGAGTAATGAGTAAGCTATAGTTTTTCTTTATTTTGTATTGCTGTAAGTGCAGTTTGTATCTAGCCTTTTGTTTGGTATATATTAATGCTATATTTACGGTGCCTCTTGGTGTGATATTTGATGCTGTAAGATTAGATAGACTATTGTTAGATGAGTACTCTTATATAATCATAGCTACATAATTGTCGGCATAATCATTGCTACATAATGTCTGCATACAGTTATCAAAGTTACTCTTGATATAGTTGGTCCCTGTAAAGCTGATATAATTGGATAGGCTTATAGTCTATTTTTGTTATTATGATCAAAATGCAGTAAGGAAGCCACGCCCCCTGCCTCCCCTTCTAGTCTACGGGGCAGCTGATTGGTGCATTCCTCGTATCATCACTACCAATCACAATATCTTCACTACTTAACAGCGGCGTGACCACTGGACAGAGCAATCTTCACTACAGAGGGTGACAAAATATAAAAATCCCTTTGTAGTGAAGATTGCTCTATCCAGTGGTCACGCGCTGTTAAGTAGTGAAGATATTGTGACTGGTAGTGATGATACGAGGAATGCACCAATCAGCTGCCCCGTAGAATAGAAGGGGAGGCAGGGGGCGTGGCTTCCTTACTGCATTTTGACCATAATAAAAAAAATAGACTAGTTTGTACATTTTGCATCATTACCTGTCTATCCAGCTTTGTATTGAGAACAGAAAATCTTTGCTGATACTAATGAAGAATAGTTCCTCAGGTTCTAATTAATGCCTTTGCAGAATGTGTAAAGTTATCCCCTTGAGTTAAACCAAAAAATTTCATCATGTTTTGTGCGAGGGTATCATTATGTTGCTTTGCAGTGCATGTTCAAAGTCAGGTAGGATGTTAACTTAGTAGAGAAGGCATTGCTGTAGATAATATTCCATCACTACCTTATAAGATTGTTAAGATATGCTGTATTTTGTAGTTATCTGCCTTTTTCTCTCGTCTTTTTAGCTCAATTTCTATCTTTAATTCTCTATCTTTAATTCTCTCTCTTATTCTCTCTCTCTCTCTCTCTCTCTCTCTCTCTCTCTCTCTCTCTCTCTCTCTCTCTCTCTCTCTCTCTCTCTCTCTCTCTCTCTCTCTCTCTCCCTCTCTCTCTCTCTCTCTCTCTCTCTCTCTCTCTCTCTCTCTCTTCTCTCTCTCTCTCTCTCTCTCTCTCTCTCTCTCTCCTCTCTCTCTCTCTCCTCTCTCTCTCTCTCTCTCTCTCTCTCTCTCTCTCTCTCTCTCTCTCTCTCTCTCTCTCTCTCTCTCTCTCTCTCTCTCTCTCTCTCTCTCTCTCTCTCTCAGTGCCAGCCAAGCCATTGCGATAACTAACAGTGTGTCTCTCTCTCTTTCCCTCGCATGCTCGCCACTACCAGGACAAGCAGAAAGTAAGTAAGCCATTGCCTTTGTAAATGTTTTGCTGCTCGTAATAATGTCATGAATAATGATATTTAATTTAACATTATGTATTCTAATTATTACTACTCACATACATTTTTTATCTGATGCATATTACAGTTGCCTTTTACGAACTGGCTTTTTTTCCATAGTGCAAATTTATGTTTATATGAATATGCCATTCTACTTTCATGACCAATGGCGTTTAGTGGGAATTGCTGAAGAAGGTAATGAGCAGGAAGGAATCCCTAATAAAGAATGCATTACTCTGTATTGTAATTAGTAAAAGTACATTCTTAACCAGCTTCTCCCTTGGATAAGTACAATGTAAAGACCCTCTTGTAGCCCTCTCTGCAGCCTCAGTCTTATTGCCACAGGAAGATACTGGATAATTAAGAAAATAACTGACTTAAAGAAACTATTAATTTGACCACTAATCACCGCCACCCTCAACAAGCCCTCAACAAGCCGCGAGTCGCAGGCAGCGCAGGTTGTGGCCGAACGTAAACAATGATCGTGTCTCTAAAATTTGTACGGCTTTGTTTTTCACTCGGCGCGAAGAAACACGCGGCACAGCTTCCTGCCGCTGACCACAGGGATGCCGGTGAATGTCATACGTTATTCATGATCAGCTTACATTAGAAAAAAGTGCATATGTATTCTAAACCAAGATGTCATATCGATAACTTTCAAACTATAAATCATATGATCGCCCGTTGCATTTTATTATCATCATTATCACAACTATTATTATTATTATCATTGTTATTAGTTATAGTAATAGAAGTGTTATTTTGATCATGATGGAGAGCCAAGGGTACAGAAGACCGTGTGGACAGTTTTCTTGTACACGTTTTGACATTCACACGGCAGTTGATGAGTGACGGGAAGCTGTACTGTGGTGTACACGGGACTTTGAATTGAGGAGCAGAATCACTTTGAGTGCTTCGTCACCTAACCGAGGCAGCATCGAGCACAGGCTAGCGTCACCACCTGTAGAGTGTCAGCACAGAATGCAGACAAAGTAGCAATTTAAGGTCACCGATACTAGTGTTGTGTTATCCCTTCACTCCCTCCTTGACTGTGGGTGAATCTAACTACTTATCTATGCATACATAACAGTAACTTACCCAGGCTTCAGAAATTTTACTACACTACTCTGAAGATATTTACTGTAAGAGTTGCCATTTAATTAATGTAAGCGCATTTAATGGTAATCTATTTACGTTGATTGCTATGTGTTGTCATACCAGATCTTCCTGTTCAAGCGTGAAATCTCACTGTAATTTCAACAAACGGATCACTTTTGAAGAATTGGAAGCGTATCATCGACCGTCTAACCTCATGAGACGTCATGGAAAAATCTGACGTCAACCAGAAATGTTGATATGACGAGGAAGATATATTCTGTGACATCTTGCCTGTTGTCATTTACTGCTGCATGGCAGAGTCACACTTTATATTTCGTCCTGTTTTAAAAGGTATTCCCCCAATCTCCATCAAACTCAAATAACTTTCAAAAAACAAAAGTTAAATAATTACCTTCAGCCATTAAAAGCTTGTCATGGAATAACTAAGTGTTGATGCCCAGCAAACCCAGTATCCCGGCTGTTTCCTCTCCCGGCGCCCTCCGGTACACCCGGGGCTACCGTGTACTTCTCTCACCACCAAATCATCTATGAAGTTTCTCGCTTCGGCTTTTAATGTTGATTATTTTGTACATAAGACTAGTGTTGGCACATAGCAGCACAGGCGGATGTCCCGACCCTTGTGTAGTGGCTTCCCGCCGCCTCCCTGGGGTGGTGTGCAGCTGGGTAGTACTCACGCTAAACACAGACTCGTATAATCTGGAGCGTCATTTAATGAAGGTCTTATTAATTGAGGTCTCATTTACTTGAGGTCTCAACAGACAGACTCTACATTTAATGAAAGCCTCATCAACTTTGTTCTAATTTCATCAAGGCTTTATTGAAGTGATTTCATTCTGTGTTTCAAATTCATTGCATCCTTTCTTGAATGCCAGAATTCATTTAAGTGGATGTCACCGTATCCTATCCTGTTTATTGCATTACCTAATTAAGCTGAACTCTTGTTGAAGTGAATTGTCAGATGTTACTGTAAATGTCATCTTGTACCAGTAGTTTCATTTACTACAAAGTACTTGTCAAGAAATGCCTTGTCAAAGCTTATCTTGCCACCTGGAGCCCAGGCTCCCTCAAGGGTGGCAGGCCTCACAACAGCCAGCAGGGAAAGGTGTGCATGGCCCCAGGGAGTGGACACCCACAGTACCCAGCAATGTGCCACCACAGGCAATATTTTAGGTCAATGTTCTACCATCTTACACTATTATCCACTGTAGATATTATTTGTGTTCAGTGCCCTGTATAATCCTCCTTTTATTCCCTCTGACCATGTGTTCTAAAATGTATTATCTTCCTAAACACAGCCTAAATATCCATTACAAGTAGTGTTCTGAGTGTGGTCGTGAGTGTGTTCAGGGAGCAGCAGCCGTACTGAATGAGCATGACAGATGGGTGTTTCTAGGCAGCTTTGCAAGGGGTTAAAATAAAAATATATACATATATATATATGTAGTATATGTATATATAGTATATATAATGTATATGTTTTTCAAAGTGTTAATCTGTCCTTTCCTGGGTGTGGGCCCCCACGCCACACTACCTGGTGATGTGTAGCCGTGAGATCATTTGGAAGGATTTGTTTACTATAAAACAATAATATTATATAATAAAACTAATGTACTCTTGCATCCTTGTATCCGTATTTGCACATAGTATGTCTGTACGTACTTCACTTGCTTGCCAACTCATGACTGTAGTTGCTAAATTCATATGTTGATGTGAAAGTCAGTTGAAAGAAGGGGGGGCAAGGAGGGCAGTGTGTTTGGAGGACTCAGTGTGGATCGCAAGAGAATCCCTTCATGACCTGTTTGTATTTAGAAAGACTAAAGTCAAAAGACTATAAAAAAAACCCTACCATTTTGCTTTACAGCTCAGTCGTATATTTGATAAGCTGCACATATTATATTTCATGAAATCCAGGTCATTAGTATTTGTGTTAGTGTTGAATGTGAATGTTGAGGTATGGCTAGGATTCTGTGCATAGCCACTTGCTCTTTCTTCCCTGTGACCCGTGCCGGCGGAGGAGGTCACACGGCAAGTCGATTAATCCTTTCTCCTTTCAGTGGGCCATCACGAAGAGGGTGAGGAGGAGGCCGGATGGATCGAGGGTGTGGCCATCCTTATTTCTGTGGCAGTTGTTGTTTTTGTCACGGCCTTTAATGACTACACAAAAGAGAAACAGTTTCGGGGACTACAAAACCGTATCGAGGGCGAGCACAAATTTTCTGTTATTCGAGGAGGTGAAGTTCAGCAAATAGGCGTTGGGGATATTCTCGTCGGTGATATTTGCCAAGTAAGACCTGGTTGTATTCTGCCACCACTCTCCATCCTCACCCCTCCTGTTGTGTGTCCCCAGCGGGTGTGTGTTGAGTGACCCTCTGTGCTCCTTCATGTTGACAATTACCTCCCTCGTGTTCCATCAGACTCACGTATGCCAGCTTAACCCCTTGAGACCCAGAACGTAATTTCCATTGTAATTTGGCTACCACTAGACAATTTTTAGTGCGTATTAGCAATGTTTTTATAGATATGACCTGTTTAGTATCCTTGTCGACTAACTAATTTGGTATATTCAGTTACTTTTCGTTATTTTATGGTTCGACAACATACAATTTTTTATAGCAAAGGAAAGATCTGGGCGTGAAGGGGTTAACAGCCTGAGAATCGTGGTTTTGGTGTGCTAATGGTTCATTATAGTAGTAGTAGTAGTAGTTGTAGTAGTAGTAGTAGTAGTAGTAGTAGTAGTAGTAGTGACGCTGATGAAGTAAGTAAATTAAATCAAGATAATTGTAAGTTAAAGTGGAGGCTCGTCCCTCTGTCCATAAAGTGAGGAGCAGGAGGATAGATAACCAGAATCTAAGCACTCCATTAATTCATCCAAAATCATGTGAAAGGTTGAACAGGAGTGGTATCTTAGGTATGCACAAAGGGCCTTAAAGTTAGGTAAAAACATGAACAGTTTCTAAAGACTATGAGTAAACTATGAGTAAAGACTGATGAGTAAAACACTAAATGAGTAAAAACTAATGAGTAAAACACTGAGTATTTCCAGTAATGCATATCTTCAGTTGGTTGTTATTCATGTATCTTGGTTTGTGAGTCTGGGCTGCCGTGATGGTGTGGGGGTCTGGGCTGCGTGATGGTGTGGGGGTCTGGGCTGCCGTGATGGTGTGGGGGTCTGGGCTGCAGTGATGGTGTGGGGAGGTCTGGGCTGCAGTGATGGTGTGGGGAGAGTCTGGGCTGCAGTGATGGTGTGGGGAGAGTCTGGGCTGCCGTGATGGTTGTTGTGGGAGAGTCTGGGCTGCGTGATGGTGTGGGAGAGTCTGGGCTGCAGTGATGGTGTGGGGAGAGTCTGGGCTGCAGTGATGGTGTGGGGAGAGTCTGGGCTGCAGTGATGGTGTGGGGAGAGTCTGGGCTGCAGTGATGGTGTGGGGAGAGTCTGGGCTGCCGTGATGGTGTGGGGAGAGTCTGGGCTGCAGTGATGGTGTGGGGAGAGTCTGGGCTGCAGTGATGGTGTGGGGGTCTGGGCTGCAGTGATGGTGTGGGGAGAGTCTGGGCTGCCGTGATGGTGTGGGGAGAGTCTGGGCTGCAGTGATGGTGTGGGGAGAGTCTGGGCTGCCGTGATGGTGTGGGGAGAGTCTGGGCTGCAGTGATGGTGTGGGGAGAGTCTGGGCTGCCGTGATGGTGTGGGGAGAGTCTGGGCTGCAGTGATGGTGTGGGGAGAGTCTGGGCTGCAGTGATGGTGTGGGGAGAGTCTGGGCTGCAGTGATGGTGTGGGGAGAGTCTGGGCTGCAGTGATGGTGTGGGGAGAGTCTGGGCTGCAGTGATGGTGTGGGGAGAGTCTGGGCTGCAGTGGTGGTGTGGGGAGAGTCTGGGCTGCCGTGATGGTGTGGGGGTCTGGGCTGCAGTGATGGTGTGGGGAGAATCTGGGCTGCAGTGATGGTGTGGGGAGAGGTGACTGCAGTGCCCGTACGCTGCACACACACGAAAGGCTCGGCCAGAATGTGTACATGTGTCAGTGTACACTTAATTCTTAAAATTCTTTCTTTAAAAAGATTCATTCAATTAAAATTCTTTAAAATTCTTAAATGCTTAATTCAAAAACACTAACCATTCCACTAACACTAACCAGATCTTTCCTTGGCTATACAAAAAATTGCATGTTGTGGAGCCATGAAATTACGAAGGCACTTAATATACCAAATTATTTAGTGGACAAGGATACTAAACAGGTCATATCTATAAAAACATGGTCCATCAAAGTTGTAAAGATTTAGTCCATTTCAAGTCTGAGTGAAGTATCTAACCCTCTGTCTTTATTGTGTAATGCATGATTATTGAATAACTTAAGTGCCCAAGTTTGTGTATTGAGATCGCAAGTATTCACATTGTTCATCACAGTTAACAATTTCAGGGGAAGCAAAAGAATGAAGTCGTAAGTTTTGGGCAGTAACTGATGTCTTGTTTCGCCACTTGCAGATCAAGTACGGTGATTTGTTACCTACTGACGGCATTTTGTTACAAAGTAATGATTTGAAGGTTGACGAGTCCTCACTAACAGGAGAATCAGACCACGTCAAGAAAGGAACTGACTGTGATCCTATGGTGCTCTCAGGTAAAGACATGCAACCCAGGTGGTGAAGTGTGTGCATGGAAAGTTATTCTGACATAGATGGGGTCATGCAAGGCAATGTTGGGTTTAGAGGTGTCAAGTGGTGCCCTGTGATGTTTTAATTATAGTCTGTTTTTATTTAACAAGGCAAAAATTCCATTCTATCTTAAGGTCTCATGCTTAAAAAGATGCTGTTTTTATTTAACGAGGCAAAAATTCCATTCTATCTTAAGGTCGCATGCTTAAAAAGATGCCTATGTTTACCTGATGATATGGTTAACTATGATCAAATACAACTGAAATTAAGAAGAAGCGTAGTATTCCCTTCTCCTGGCATCAAATATCAGTCAGTAAGCAGCAAGGGGTCAGGATTTTTCACCTCGTTAAGAAAAACAGAGTATAGTACTGTTTCAGGGAGTGCCGATAAAAAAGGCCAGACTCCCGACCCACAACTGAACTGAACTGAACTGTTTACTCACCCAGGGACACATGTGATGGAGGGCAGCGGCAAGATTATTGTTACGGCGGTGGGTGTGAATTCCCAGGCCGGCATCATCTTCACCCTGCTTGGCGCGGCTGCCGACGAAGAGCACGTGGAAGCCAAGAAGAGAAAGAAAGGTAACATGTCCGCACTGACCCAAATATCCCCGTGATTGAAAACTTCCACTAAATTCAATTATCTCTGTGGTTGGTACTGCACTAAAACACTTATAACTCGGCATTGCATAACTCGGAATTTGATATCACTCGGCAAGGCAAGTGTTGTTGTTATGCTTTTACAGTACTGTATTGACATTTATTTGTTTTGTTGTTGTTTTAAAAGAGTCCCTATCGTGCCGAGTTCTAAGGGTTTTAGTGAACTATTTAGGTCTTTAGTGTTGCAGGGATGATAGCTGAGCTTCATTGTGGAAGGATGAGTAGGGAATGTTTTGTATTATTACATAGATGTCATAATTACATAGAGAAGTGAGTGATTATTCTGCTCCACTAGGATATAGGAGAATATAGCAATGAAGCTCAGGCCTAAACCACAACACAGCCAGACTCATGGTGGTGGACACTCTCACTGTTAGCTATACTGATACTTCTCATGGATAGCCTTCCTCACACAGCCTTCAATCTAGCCACTACCGGATACTTATTACTACTGTTATTATTGTTATTATTATTATCATTGGTGTTATTGTTACTTTTACTATTACCATTATTATCATTACTATTATCGGTATTATCATTTGTTTATAAACTTTTGTTACTACAAAGCCCACCCTTGGACGGTCTGCATGTTGCACCCAAACAAAGCCATTCTTCTCCTTATTTGATAAAGTGAATGACATAGTATTAGGCATGTTAGTAAAAGCAATGGAATAGATTTTTTGAAATTACTGGGATAATGACTGTAGAGACGTACTCCTAGACAGCATAGGGATGGCAGCCTTTCTCTGTGACTGTAGAGACGTACTCTTCTAGACAGCATAGGGATGGCAGCCTTTCTCTGTGACTGTAGAGACGTACTCCTTCTAGACAGCATAGGGATGGCAGCCTTTCTCTGTGACTGTAGAGACGTACTCCTTCTAGACAGCATAGGGATGGCAGCCTTTCTCTGTGACTGTAGAGACGTACTCCTTCTAGACAGCATAGGGATGGCAGCCTTTCTCTGTGACTGTAGAGACGTACTCCTTCTAGACAGCATAGGGATGGCAGCCTTTCTCTGTGACTGTAGAGACGTACTCCTTCTAGACAGCATAGGGATGGCAGCCTTTCTCTGTGACTGTAGAGACGTACTCCTTCTAGACAGCATAGGGATGGCAGCCTTTCTCTGTGACTGTAGAGACGTACTCCTTCTAGACAGCATAGGGATGGCAGCCTTTCTCTGTGACTGTAGAGACGTACTCCTTCTAGACAGCATAGGGATGGCAGCCTTTCTCTGTGACTGTAGAGACGTACTCCTTCTAGACAGCATAGGGATGGCAGCCTTTCTCTGTGACTGTAGAGACGTACTCCTTCTAGACAGCATAGGGATGGCAGCCTTTCTCTGTGACTGTAGAGACGTACTCCTTCTAGACAGCATAGGGATGGCAGCCTTTCCTGTGACTGTAGAGACGTACTCCTTCTAGACAGCATAGGGATGGCAGCCTTTCCCCTGTGACTGTAGAGACGTACTCCTTCTAGACAGCATAGGGATGGCAGCCTTCTCTGTGACTGTAGAGACGTACTCCTTCTAGACAGCATAGGGATGGCAGCCTTTCCTTGTGACCTGTAGAGACGTACTCTCTAGACAGCATAGGATGGCAGCTTTCTCTGTGACTAGGCGTACTCCTTCTAGACGCAAGATCAGCCTTTCTCTGTGACTGTAGACGTACTCCCTTTTAGCAGCATAGGGTGGCAGCTTCTCTGTGACTGTAGAGACTACTCCTTTAGACGATAGGGATGGCAGCCTTTCCCTGTGACTGTGAGACTACTCCTTTGACAGCATTAGGGATGCAGCTTTCCCTATGCTGTAGAGACGTATCCTTCTAGACAGCATAGGGATGCACTTTCCATGCTGTAGAGACGTACTCCTTCTAACAGATGGGATGGCAGCCTTTCTCTGTGACTAGAGAGTACTCCTTCTAGACAGCATAGGGTGCAGCCTTTCCTGTGACTGTAGAGACGTACTCCTTCTAGACAGCATAGGGATGGCAGCCTTTCTCTGTGACTGTAGAGACGTACTCCTTCTAGACAGCATAGGGATGGCAGCCTTTCTCTGTGACTGTAGAGACGTACTCCTTCTAGACAGCATAGGGATGGCAGCCTTTCTCTGTGACTGTAGAGACGTACTCCTTCTAGACAGCATAGGGATGGCAGCCCTTCCCTATGACTGTAGAGACGTACTCCTTCTAGACAGCATAGGGATGGCAGCCCTTCCCTATGACTGTAGAGACGTACTCCTTCTAGACAGCATAGGGATGGCAGCCCTTCCCTATGACTGTAGAGACGTACTCCTTCTAGACAGCATAGGGATGGCAGCCCTTCCCTATGACCTGTATCCTTGGTTGTACACGCACTAGGCACACGGACGGAGGTCATTCATTATCTCAAGGTGACACCCGACACAACACACTTTGAGTTGCTACCAGCTATTGCACCATAGTCGCTGAGTCTTGTATAGCTCATAGTGAGGGAGGACTCTACTTCCACAATTGTAGTCGGGCATTATTGCAGCTGTAGTTATAGTTATCTCAGGCTATGCTAGAATTATGTCACTCAGTATCAAAAGTAATGTATTTATTCAGCTCGTAGAAAATGGTCAGTAGCTCACCCAAATTTCATATCAGGTGGGGAAGGAGAACTTTGTACAGTGTTCTCTGCCTCCTTGTAATGGAAGTGCGGCCTGGAGGGAGAGGCGAAACACACTGGTATTACAGTTTCTTTATTTTCCCTCGTTGATTTCAAACAAAAAATTTAAGGATATTTTTTTATCCGTTGAAATTAAATTTCAGATATTAGTAACTTGAATTTGAACACCGTTTAATCTTTGTATTTATCTCTTCTTCATCTACGGAACAGTCGTAGCACCGTTCCCTCCGCCCCCATTGCACAGTTGTGGCCTCCTCCTGTTATGAAGCTACTGACTGGATTCTGACTCACAGTTGTGGTTTAGCCTGTTGACTAGCAGTCCTCTAACCAGGTTTCTCAATACCTATTAGTGTTTCTTGTACCTTTGCCACTTAAAGCTTAAAGATTTGATTTTTATACCCCATATAGTACTAATGATTTTATTGTTTTCAACATCTTTTTTTTGCATGTAACCCCTGACCAACCAACCAACCACTACTGTTGTTGCCATCCGACCCCATCACCTTCATCTCTCACCGCTTGTGCCCCAAAACAGAGGCCAAAAAGCAGCGGAAAAAAAAGAAGAAGGGCGATTCGGGCGAAGAGTTGATTGACGCCAATCCCAGTATGGCTCCTGTGGCTTTTAGTACTTCACATCCTCCTGCCTTGGTTTCTTTCCAGGATTTGTAGTTGTCATATGCTTTCATCCTCTTCCCTCGTCTCCCATTTTCTGTCGTGCGAATTTTCTGTGTGTGTTCCACATTGATACTTGGGTATATTGACCTTGTTCTACTTTTTTGCACTATGTTTTTGCCAAAATAATGTTCAATCTATATTACAGTAGGTGACTTATTTCCTTGCCTCTATGTTTGTCATGTCCATGTGTGTGGCAGAATTGATGTCGTGGTAGAGATGTTTCTTACTGTATTCTATGTCAAGTGTTTATGCTAAGATTTGCTTAGGACTATTACTGCTTCAAGAATCACAGTGTCATTGTTTTGGCGAGATTTTAAGGCATTTTCAAATATGATATATATATATATTCATATCTCATTTATTAGTAATGAATTTTGACATCAAGGATATGGAACTTTTCATGCATGACTTCAACTTTATTTCCATCCTTTAATGCAGCACTGTATGAACACAAAGGCTATAAGAATTTTACCTCAACAGTTTGACTAATACTTTTACTGACTGCTTTGCTTGCGAATGCTTATAAATAAGCTGTATGAGAAACAGTGTCAAGGTACCAATGGTTGACCCGCGTTGCAGACAAGCAGGGCGACGGCGAGGCAGCCCCCGTGACGGGCAACTCCCATCACATCACCGCAAACTCCACCAGTGCCGATGGCGACGTCAGAAACAACAAACACGCCAAGGGGGAGGAGGAGGAGGAGGAGGAGGAGGAAGAGCAAAAACCACCCAACAAGAACCAGGACAAGTCTGTACTGCAAGCCAAGTTAACGAAGCTGGCCATCCAGATTGGCTATGCCGGTGAGCACAGATTGTCATCCATTGTATTTCAGTCTTTGAACTTTTTATACTTAAATTTTAGGGTTGCCAGAAATTGCCTTGCTTTACTGTACTGTTTTGTATAATTACACAAATAGACGAGAATCTGATCAGAACTTTCTCCCTTTTCCAGGTTCTTTCGTTTCTGTGATGACAGTCGTAATTCTGATCGTCCGTTTCTGCGTACAAACATTTGTTGTGGAAGGCAAGCCGTGGTCTCCGTTTTATGCCAATCATTTTGTTAAGTTCTTCATCATCGGCGTGACAGTGTTGGTGGTGGCCGTGCCGGAGGGTCTGCCCCTGGCCGTCACCCTCTCCCTGGCCTACTCTGTGAAGGTGAGCAGAAATGTATTAGATCAGGCCTTTATTTGTCCTAACTATATGTATCTATTTTTCTATCTCTGACTCACATTCTTTAGAACTCCCACAAGGGAACGGCTGCGACGGAAGAGTTTCCTTTTATTCTTGTCCTTACATTCCCTCCTTGCATGCTCTAACCCAGCCTCTCTTCTCTTGCCCCCGTCTCTCACTTACACTAGCGCTCTGGCCTCCCATTGCACCGGGGGGCCTCCTCTGTCCCCACCGCATCCACTACACTCATACATACTGTATTTTCTTTTATAAATTCTTATTTAGAATTAGTCCTTGATGTATTTAGAATGAATTAAATGTTCAAACTTCAAAGAGCCGTAGAAATTCATGGTAAATAGATGTCAAGGGTGGAGTGAGTGTGGCGACGTGTGGGAGGTCATGGATTGCAGCTCAACCTTACTAGGAATAAAGAGAGGAAGGCCACTGCGATCAAGAAAGGTTAAGCAAGAGAAAAGTTAAGACACTAAGATAAGGTAGAAGGAGAAGAGGGAAGAACGAGGAATAAAGAAGAGACCTAGGAGAAGACAATAGATGAAAGGAAGGAGGAGGAAAGAGAGGGAAGAACACAAGGAAGAGATAGCGAACGAAGCAATAGGAGAGAGATGGAAGCAGGAAGGGAATAAAGGAAATAGAAGGAGAACAGGATAAATAGAATAGGGAGAATAGATAAAGATAAAGATAGTAGAAGAAGAAATGAAAATAAAACGGAGGAGGAAAAGGTTGCAGCGTGTACATGTGTTTTGATGAGCCTCTCAATCATCATTACTTCTTTTAATTTCCAGAAAATGATGAAAGACAATAATCTTGTGAGGCACTTGGACGCCTGTGAAACTATGGGCAACGCAACGGCCATCTGCTCCGACAAGACTGGCACACTCACCACCAACCGCATGACTGTGGTGCAGGCGTACATATGTGGTGAGGACTACAAGACTATGCCTAAGTATGAATCCCTTCCACACAATGTTGGCGACCTGGTGCTCCATTCAATCAGTGTCAACTCTGCCTACACATCCCGAGTGCTGCCCGGTGATAATCCCGGGGACTTGCCCAAACAGGTATGGGGTCAGGCAGTGTGTGCATGATGCTGAATAACATGTGAAAAATCTTCAAGACTGGAGTGATTTTCTGACCAACGGCATCATTCATCTTGTCTGTATTTTCAGGTTGGTAACAAGACAGAATGTGCTTTGTTAGGATTTGTGTTGGACCTCGGCAAGAGCTATCAGGCAATCCGGGATGAAATGACTGAAGAAAATTTTCATCGTGTGTACACATTCAACTCTGCCAGGAAATCGATGTCGACGGTGGTTCCTCGCGATGGGGGTTACCGTATTTTCACTAAAGGTGCCTCTGAAATTGTTATGAAAAAGTGAGTCATTGTTTTTGTAATGTAAATAAAGCTATATACCTTCTGGAAGATGTGTATAAGTCAGTATATGATGATATAATATAACAAACTATTTGCATTTAATGTAAAAAATTTGCACAGGTGCTCCTTTGTGCATGGTAAGGATGGCAAACTAGAAAGCTTCTCAAAATCAAGTCAAGATCGTATGGTCCGGGATGTGATTGAACCCATGGCGTGCAACGGTCTGCGCACAATCTCAGTTGCATACAGAGATTTTGTACGAGGAAAAGCTGAAATTAATCAGGTGAAGTATTCCTTTGACTTTGAGCAATAAGTTTCATATTGTCATATAGAATTATAAACATTTAAAATTCAAATTCTATTTCTATATAATAACTCATTTTTGTCTTTTTCTCTTTGATCCTTCAGGTACACTTTGAAAACGAGCCTCACTGGGATGATGAAGACCACATCGTCAACAACCTGACCTGCCTGTGTGTGCTGGGCATTGAGGATCCCGTCAGACCTGAAGTGCCGGACGCCATCCACCGGTGCCAGCGTGCAGGCATCACCGTGCGCATGGTCACCGGCGACAACATCAACACGGCGCGCTCCATCGCCTCCAAGTGCGGCATCCTCAAGCCTGGTGACAACAGCCTTATTTTAGATGGAAAAGAATTCAACAGGCGAGTGAGAGATGCTTCAGGCAAAGTAAGTCGTGGTCTCCTTCTGTGTGATCAAGGTGGGCATGGTTCTGTAGTACAATGGAAAGTGTGAAGTGTTTCTTTGCCTGATACGTAATGCTAATTTTTAAACGCTACTGGTGCGGAAGAAGAATACATTGCACGGTGACCAGAATACATCCAGGTTGGCTTAACAAATAGGCAGATCGGATGTAAAGGAGTTTCTAAGAGTTCTGAATAATCAATCGGACTCGGACTCGGCCAGACTGGGAGCGCGTAGCCAGGTAGCCGTGTTCAGTGCATCAAGGCAAGGTGTCTGCTGCCTGCCATCACACCTTATTATCCACTCCAGTTGTATGGAGTTATGATTTCTCTTAACACACATTGGCAGGAAGAAAATGACTTGTAACCTCTTCAATGGACAAAATATGGCAAAAGGATTATTTGCAAGCATTTGTAGGAAATTCAAATTCATACAGAATGGATCTGCATCCTTCAAATACGTTCAGGCCCTCAGGAAACAGGGATCACCACATAACCTTTCCCTGCAGATCCAACAACACTTGATAGACAAAGTTTGGGTGAATCTGCGTGTGTTGGCGCGCTCTTCCCCCACCGACAAATACGTCCTGGTGAAGGGCATCATTGAGAGCAAGCTGACCAGTAACCGCGAGGTGGTGGCCGTGACGGGCGACGGCACCAACGACGGCCCGGCACTGAAGATGGCGGACGTGGGCTTTGCTATGGTGAGTGACTCGTCCTGGCCCGGCTCAAGACCAACACTGATTAACCCTTCACGCCCAGATCTTTCCTTTACTATATAAAATTGTGTGTTGTTAGCCATAAAACTACGAAAAGCAACTTAATATACCAAATTAACAATTGGACAAGGATACTAAACAGGTCATATCTATAAAATTATGCTTATATTCATTAAAATTGTCTAATGGTGTCCAATGGAAATGGAAATTACGTTCTGGGTCTCAAGGGGTTAACAGCTAACTATAACTTTTCCTGAAGTTAAGGAATTACGAATTTCATGAGTTTGCAGATAGATGACATATTGATTGCTCTTTGTAGGGCTTTCGATGTGGGAAGAAATAGTTTCATGATAGTAATTTTAAGAGATGTTTTTGTAATGTTTTCACCTCGGCTGTAACACTTTCCGCCCACAGGGTATTGCCGGCACAGACGTAGCCAAGGAGGCCTCCGACATCATCCTGACAGATGACAACTTCACCTCCATTGTCAGTGCCGTCATGTGGGGGCGTAACGTTTACGACTCCATTGCAAAGTTTCTACAGTTTCAGCTGACAGTTAATGTTGTGGCTGTTATTGTAGCATTTGTTGGTGCGTGTGCCATCAATGATAGCCCTCTCAAGGTAGGATGCCCTGGATCACTTGGCGCTAAGTCACGGGTTGTGTTTGTCTCGGTCCCACACAGAATGTTTAGAGGTGTAATAGTTTGTTTGTGTTTTGAGCAGCGTCATGCCATAAAGGTGCACAACCTTGCAGTCATGCCATAAAGGTGCACGGCATTGCAGTCGCACACCATCATCGTGTAACTTCAGTTTTTATCTATCATTTTCCTCTGGGGTTCTCTCCATTAAACACCTGTTTACAACATCTTTCTAGGCTGTACAAATGTTGTGGGTCAACCTCATTATGGACACTCTGGCTTCCCTGGCCCTGGCCACCGAGGCCCCAACCCCAGATCTGCTGCAGAGGAAGCCCTACGGCCGCACCAAGCCTCTCATATCCCGCACCATGATGAAGAACATCCTGGGCCAGGCTGTCTACATGATCTCCGTCATATTCATTTTGTTATTTTATGGTGAGATTTTGTCCATTAGTTTTGTCATTTATTGTGATTTTAGATGCTCAGATCAATAGGTACAGTTTCCTCCTTGTTAATTTTGACCTAAATATACTCATTATATTATATTATTAATTATATGCCTTTTTTCTTTTTTTCAGGTGATAAATTGTTAGACATAGACTCTGGCCGTTATGCAGACATCCGAGACCCTCCCTCTCGGCACTTTACCATCATCTTCAACACCTTCGTCATGATGACACTCTTCAACGAAATCAATGCACGGAAAATTCATGGACAGCGGAACGTGTTCCAAGGCTTTTTTACCAATCCAATTTTCTACAGCATTTGGCTGAGTACATTAGCAGCTCAGGCAAGTGCAGCTTTTTAGTTCAGCTATTAGTCGGAGTTTTTATATTTATTTGTAGTAACGGGTATAATGGCAGCCCATAGCATTAAAACATCTCCCTTAGAGAGGATCTACAGAAAGTAATGGCCTTATGATCAGTTTTCCCTACTTTTTACCTTTTCCAAATATTAAGCCCATTTCTCTCACCGTCCCTCACTCAGTGCCAAGCTTGCTCTTGCTAAAACATAAACATGACTTTCCCGAAACAAAATTAGCAGTGACCTTCAAAGCCGGGCATCCTGTGACAGACTTAATTATCCTGTACATCCTTCATCCCCTCCTCATCCTTGGTGCAGGTTGTGATAGTCCAGTTTGGAGGGCGGGCATTTTCTACCGAGGAACTCTCTCTTGAACTGTGGCTGTGGTGTATCCTGTTTGGGAGTGGCGTGCTGCTCTGGGGGCAACTGGTTACCTGCATGCCAACCAAAAAGCTGCCCAAAAATATATTCTCGTAAGTTGTTGAGGTCAAATTGTGTGCATGACAAACTAGAGCTAGATTGTGTGGCCAAAGTTTATGTGCAGTAATTCAAAGCTGTTGAGCATCAGGTCTTAGGGAATGTGATTGTGGTCTGCTGGTTTGATTATGCTTTGCGTCATCAAGTAAAAAGTGTGTGTGTAAAATATTTCAGATTATTGAATTATGTGAATTGCTTAAAAGATTTGTATACAGCGCCCTCCAGAGTTTCCCACTTGCTTTCTTCCGAAGGCATAGCGCTAAACCCGAGGGTCGCGAAACTCGGATATTAAAAACACTGTAAAGATGCTTATTTAGTCCGGTGCGAGGCATAGAACCATACCATAGTACCATAGTACCATAGTACCATAGTACCATAGTACGAAATTCATGCCGGAAAACTGATGGCACCGGA
>JACEEZ010010343.1:22500-50000 GCA_016584305.1 Chionoecetes opilio | reverse complement strand
CTGTGTTGATCCTTTATAAAGGAAGAGAGACACACGTGTCACCGATCCCTCAAGGAGTCCATGATGTATATATTTATGCACTACTCTGTCACAAACACACATTCATGAACCTTTAAAGATTTATACTCTCTACAGGTTACCTGTGTGATAAGACATGTGTGTGTAGAGTGAAGTCCTTGCCTGTGTGTTACATCAGCCATGGATAGTGTGTTGTACTCACTAGGGATCCATCATGTAACTGTGGAGAGCAAAAGTCTGCTGACTTTCTCCATGTGATAGAAAATATCATTGCAAGGCCACTGTGATGTTTACATGTGTTAAAAGATGATACCCTTATGTCCACTTCCATCATGCAGCTGTGTACCATGTGTGACCACATCAACAACATGAGAAACTTGAAGTGTGTGTCTTTCATGCACTGAACTCTGCGTGAGCCCAGCAGGACACCGTAGAGATAGGTTTTGTGCCAGCCAGGTAGTCTGTCAGCCAGCCAGTCAGTCAGCCAGCCAGTTATTTATTCCATGTCCATCATCAATCTTTATTTTTTTATTTCCATGCAGTAGACGTGCATTAACTATGTGGCAAGTTTTGCTATTTGTGTTTTGTGCCATTCAGTGTATTTCCATACTCAAGCATTGCCATCACCTCACAGTCTTCATGTCTTTTTGAGAGGCTTGTTGACGCCAGACCTCAACAGGATCCTCGTGACACTGAGTCACTCTTCCCCGCTTCATGTCTTCACCCTCACAACAACGCGGCCACAAGCCTCGGGGCCTCGGGGCCTCGGGGCCTCTGGAGGCATGTGCGTCCCTGCTCCTTTAAAATTTCTGGCCATTTTTCTAAATTTATTGGAATATAAGATGGTCATTCATTTAATTGCATTTCTGTAATTAAAACCCGAGCACAGTACTGACGTGCTTTAATTGTTTGGCTGTGGTGCTAACGCCAATGTAAGAAGCATTGTCCTGATACCCGTGTTTGACCTTTAAATATTGCAATTTACAAGATCTACTTGACTCACATATTTCATGACTGAGAATGTTATGAATGTGCCCCTAGGCCTAATGTGCCCCTAGGCCTAGGCCTCATCAGGACTGTGCCCCTGGGCCTAGGACTCATTGGTCACTCTGATTCAAAACTTCAGTAATTCACTTTAGGTTTTTCAACACTCACCCTATTAATTTATTTTATTTTGTTATTTTAATTATCATAATTATTTGTATTCTTAATCTCATTTTTATTATCTATTATTTTTATTATCATTATCATTATCATTGTTATCATTCTTATTATTATCATTATTATTATATATTATTATATTATTATTATTATTCCTGTTTTCAATCTGCCCCGCCTCCCCGGCTCTGCTTTCCCTCCGTCCGCCTCACACTCTCCCTGATCAACAGTGCACTCCTGGCGCCTCAGTACCCTAGTGGTAGAACGTGGTTGTCTCTGCAAACATGATTGCTATGACGTGCAGTACCTTGACCTGCTAGTGTCAGTGATGCTTGAATATTAGAAGTTTAATGGATGTAATATATATGGGTTATACATTGGAAGGTTTTCACTGTTTATGTATTTGCTTATATTGTTACCAGATACATTTACATTAGCAGAGCTAGCGGCGACGTCATTTTTCAAGAACGTTTAAGAAATTGTCCCGTAAATCACTCCTTCACTTTGATATTTTTCATTCATTTTTTAGTCTTTCATCTTGTTATTGTTATTGTTTGTACTACCGGCCATGACGCCAGACTCACCGTTGTTGCTTTGGCTTCTCGTCCTCAGTCGATACAAGGTCAAGGGTCAGGTCAAGGCCAATGTCACACGATGTCTAATACGGACGGTGATCTCTCGGCAGCTATTTGTTAAGTATACCTTGACTCCTCGTGGGTGTCTGGCCTTACAGTGCTTCAGGGTAACAAGGGACCAGCCTCCTGTCACTCAGACTAGGGAGGACGGAAGAACTAGTAGGATCATGGGAAGCCAATGTAACTTACTGGTTTTATTATTTTATTTTGTTCATTTTTTCAGCTCCTCCAATTTGCACATTCTCATGCCTTATTCTCTCCTTGTCTCATGAGTTACGTCTATATATTTTGTGTGTGTGTGTTGACCTGTTATTGCTTTTGGTATTCCTGTATGGTTTATTGATTTTTGTGTGTGTTTTATGGGTCATCTCAGGGTGTTATTTGGTGGTACTGATATTTAGTTTATATCTTATCTCCTTTCATCATATTTACCTTATCATTTCCAGATTTCTTTCGTTCAAAATATATATTCTGCCATTGGACTTGTGAGTTTGAGTAGATCAGTCTTGCAGCTTTTTTTGTGGCTCTCCAAATTGTTTTCTCTATCTCTCTGTCCTTATCACTCCGGTCTGTACAAGTTACACTGAACCTAACGGAATCTAGGCCAGCCGGCGCCGTGCAAGGCAGTTCTGTGGAGTGTGCCGCTCCCGAAAGGAAATATTTCTTGGCATTTGGCAGCAGAGATACCAATGCAATTATCGAAGGGTTGGGAAATTCGCGCGGGCCCACCAACTCTGCCTCAAGCCACTAGCCTCACTCCTTACCGTTCCTGTGACCCTCAAAGGAATTAAGAGAGGCGTGTCCGGCAGCATGATGTCGGTTTCCGCAAGACTTGGCACTCCCCAGTGCATGAAGACCAGCCTAGGTTCAATCTTTCTTTGGGTTTCTTTACTTTACTTTGATTTATGATAGATTTCTTTTTTTATTTTCATTATGCATGACTTCTTTATTTTCACTGCTGGGCATGCATTAGTGCATGCCTGATAGAAATAGGTGTTTTCACTCCTGTAGCTCAGCAGAATCAGGTAGCAGCTCTGCTAACAACCAATATCCTCGCTACCCTTGTTCTTGAAACAAGTGTGCGTGTGTGCCCTGTGTTGTGTCCTCCAGGGCAAGTGCGTGCAAGTAGTGGCAGCTGGTCCCCTCCTGTAATGTCTACTGACCACTCTACTGGCCACCTGCTGATATCTCTATGCCACACTACTATGTAGGCTCACGCTGTATCTGCAAGAATCACTCCAGCCTCTCACTTCTCATAGTACAAATCCTGCCCTTGATTGAGGATACACCAGTAACCTAAAAGGCTGACCCCATTGTTCTATACTATCTATCTTTCAAAAGTAATATAGTTTTTGCAATATTGTAATTATTGAATTAGTTGTATTTTATATTAGAAATTAGGTTCCCTACTATTAATTCTCTGCTGCACTTATAGACACTTGACTTTGTGAAATCTTGTCTCATTCTCTACCATCCCCAGCCCTCTACTAACTTTTATTTTTGATTTAACAGTAACTTTGTTTTGCTCCTCCTGTGACCGACACCCAGGGTTTTGTAACAGGTTGGTAACTGTAGTTATGTAGCTGTGCAGCTGTTGTTGTTTCACAGATGTCGTAATGCTGTTGCCCTTACCTGATCCCAAACACCTGTGTTCAAAATTTGTCCCAGTGTTACCCTGACCCTGAGTGGAATCCTTGAACTAAATCCCAGCTAACGTTGTGCCCTGTGCTAAGAGATGGAGTATGTAGATTGTGGCTAGAACAAGAGGCTAGTATGTATGTTTCTCTGTGCTGCATAGACAGTTTCCAATGATCCTGACGGGCGAGCAGCCTCAACACTGCCGTGGCCCGGTGCCTAGTTTGTTGTGCCCTGGCTGCCACTGCTGTGCTCGCAGCTTGCATGTCTCTAGGTCGCCTCGCCAGGCCTCCGTCACACATGGCTGCGTCACACCATCCTCACCCAGTCTTCAACAGCCTTCACCTTCAGCCTCTCAGTCTCCTTTCATTATAACTTATTATTATTAATTATCATGTGCATATGACTAGCCAGTCTTAGTTCCTTTTTCGTTTGTTTATAGCACTGTGTTACCAGTGATTTGTCTGGTGAGTTTTATTTTTTGATTTTTATGTGTTGCTACTAACATGTTCATGATGAGATGTTGATGTACTGTTTACATTATTGTGGGGGTTTGATTGGATGTCCCGTCCCGTTTGCAGTTGAGAGTAATACGAGCATTCAAGTCCAACCTGGAAGACTTGGAGGAACGGCGGTCATGCCATAGTTTACACAGCTTGCATAATATGCGCAACTTGCGCAGTCAGCAGGGCAACCGGCCCGTGTCAGACATCAGTTACATAGATGAGGACTCCATCATGAAAAGCCCAAGTCCCAATAGTGGCAAGCGGTGCGGGTCGTGCAACACAGCAGTGCGCCTCGTAACGCCCATCGAGGAGACATCACCCACCACTGCCGAGACTGCCCCCCTGGTACCCCCTGCCAGCCCCCTAGGCGGGCCTGCAGCAGCAGCAACCCAGCAGTTGGGGCACCACCGACCCCACACCCACGCCAACACACAAAGTACTAAGTGCTGCCACCACCACCACCACCACCTTGCTGGCACAGCCCCCTCCTCTCCGCTCCTCCAACCTCTTTCCCCGCACCACTTTAACACACTAATAGCTCAAACGGTTCACTCTAACATGGCAGCACACTCCAGCACACTGCAACCCCCCTCCCAATCCTCACCATCAGAAATACTGAATTTAGTTCATGAGACTAGCATCTGACCCCCTCCTCAAGACTGATTGTGGTCCTTTCTTTGCCACTTGTCAACTCACCACCTTTTGATGGGGTGCCAGTCAGTGTCACGCAGACTCTCCACCTCTCCCTAGTCTTCCTGTGTTGTGACCCAGACAGTCCCATCCAGGGCTGGCATACACCTTGTCTCTCAGCCCCGCCCTCACTCAGCCCCGTCACAGTACTCTGAGTGGGCGACCCTGCCATTGCCACGCCACAGACACTCACTCATGCCATCCTTCACGATCGCTTTTTTACATTATTTCATTATTATTATTATTATTATTATTATTATTATTATTATTATTATTATTATTATCATCATCATATCATTTATTATTGTCATTTGTTTATTATTATTATTATTATTATTATTATTATTATTATTATTATTATTATTATTATTATTGTCATCATTATTGTTTGCTATTATTATTTACCATCATATGCTTATCAACACCATTTGAATTTGTCATGTAATTGCTGCATAATCTCACTCCAGACTTTTCTCTGTAGATATTTTTGTGGTACATATTTGTTTTGTTATTGCTTCCATCCACAGTATTTGAGTAGTAGTAGTCACAGTAGAAGTAGCAGTAGTGATCCTTTCCCCCTCCTCTTCCCTGCTTCCTCCCTGCACCCTGGCCCTGCCCCCTGACTAGCCTGTCCTGGTGGGGGTGACGGGCAGTGCGGGACGGGCTGCTTCCCCGGTGGGTGGAGTGTTGGGTGTGCTGGGGACTGAGCACTCTGTTGCCTCTCACTACTCCCTCTTGCCTTGTGCCCTGTGAGGCTGAGTGTTGTGATCTTGCCTCTCCTGCTTGCCACTTCCCGCTGATGATTGGAACAGCGTAAAAGGGTTGTGGTGGTGGGTGGTCTGCAGGCCAGCCTGGCTCCCCGGCGGGACTCTTGCTACAACAGACTGAGACAATATCTCACGTGCACTTCACTAACAACTCCCGCCTCAGCTGTCACTAGTCTAGCGTATGCCAGGGTAACTAACACACATCTTGTGTATTGTTCATTTCTAAAGCGCAGCTAGAGGAGACGTGGATTTGCACTGCATGTTGTGTTTTGTGTTGTGCATTTATTTCTTTATGTGAAATTTGCAATGTGGTTATGGAGAGTGCCAAATAGTGAAATGTTTCTCCAGCTTTGGAAAAAGAATAAATAACTTTATATTAAATACAATGGAAAGTGTATTAAAATAAGAGACCAAAACTTGGAGACCATAAAGGAAGCTTGCCCTGGTGGTAAATGAATCCTTAGCCTTGATTTCTCCCTGTCTGTATGAGTGCATCTTTCTTCTCAGCCTGTCCAGTCCCACACATCCTCTTCCCCATCCTCACTTGTATCAGTTATCTATTTTTGTTCTTTATAGTTGAGTTAATTATTGGTGGGTTTGGGTCACTGCTCACACAGAAATAGGCTTGACTGGCTCCTGGACAACAGTGTTAGGAGGGACCAGAGAGGCAGGAGGGGCCGAGACCTCCTGAATGGGAGTGTGATATTAATTAAAACTGCTTGAGGTTGTACCCAGGACCTCACCCCTGATCTAGCAGCCAGTGTGTTGGTGGCAGCTTTTCCAAGGCTAGCCAGCAGTAATGGCCTGGCTCCTCCTCACCATCCTCAGAGATGTATTTTGTTAGCAGCTCTTCATTGAACTGCTATTTCAGGCTTCACATTTTATTTTCCAGCTCCAGGGGATGTTGATTTAGACTTTGACTTAAACTGACTTTCGTTAACTTTTAGAAGATCACGGTGTTGAGCGTATCATTCTGTTATTTTCCCTGGTAGGAGGATCAGGAAGGAGAAACACATGATGGGGGTGAGGTATGAACCAGAGCATCTTTCTCACAGCCCCTTGTACCCGAGCTGCTCTCAGTGAGTAAGCCACCGTGCTAGACACCTCACCCGCAGCATTAGCCCAAATCTACGGTCCTCAACAACTAGTGGCTATTAGAGCAGGCCTATTTACAGTATTCACCTGCATAATCAGTTCTCGCTAGTGTACCCACAGTAGTGACTCTTGCAGCGGTAGTTGTCCGTTGGGTTTCCATCATTATTATTTTTAGTCAAGTTGTGCTCTCTGTGCATGAAGATGTGTTTCTTCTTCAACGGTCCCGGAGCCACACAGATCGTGAGTTGGTGTCCTGAGTGTCAGCGTATTAATCCCCGCGTGTCCCTGTAATGTCTAGGCCAGTCCCGGGTAGGTGTGGACACCCCGTGTACTGTCTGTAGCCTCTATTCCACTACTGCTGCTCCACTATCCCCTGCACACCACACAGTGTACATACACCACACGGCTGATAGGCCGTGTGCCGCCTTGGATGAGGTGTGGAGAAGACAAGGGCACGGTGTGGGCGGAGGGTGACGGCAGCCGCCGGTAACCCGGCTGTGGCGCCCGGGGTGTCGATGACCGTAAGAGGCATCGTGTCCTTATCTTCTGCACACCTTGCTGTATAATACATCCCTGGCCAGCTCTAACTTACCACTGTAGCTACTCGCCCTCACCACTGTTATTATTCTCATGGTTCAGGTCATTGGAGGCACGTTGCAGGAGCGGCTGATACCCGTACCATATAGCAAGACCTCCACAGACCAGGCTGTAAGCTACACCCCTCTCTCTTGTCTCTTCGTAGACTTATATTTTGGACTAATGTGATCGCTCGCTCGCTCACTTCCCCCGAGTTCTCTGCCCTTAGTCTGTGCTGTTTGCTTCTTTACTTTCATGGAAGCTGTAGGTTGGTTCAGTCAGTGTATTTTACCAACAAAGGTTAATCATTGTTGAAAAGAAACCATCCTATGCTGCCTCCAAGCTGTCTCTTACACAACAATTTACACTGTCCTATTCCCAACTTTTTAAGCTAAAGATAAATCCTTTACTAACATTCTCTTGTTGATAAACTTGCCCTCCTAAATTAAATGACCAAAGAAATGCATGAATCTTTCTATTTATATACACAGTATTAATAGAAAATGTAAGAGATTGTGTAAGAGACCCCAATTATGTTTGATTTCTGTAAAGATTTTGTTATATTTTTTTATTTTGCTTCAATCCGCCCATATTTTACTTCCTTAACTGTTCCCTGCATGACACTGAGCGACTTGTGACAGAGACCTAAGTGATCTAGATGGCACCACTAGATAGACTGTTTTGCCCGTGTCGGTGTTATTTTGTCCTAACTGAAAAAATTGTCCTACACCGAGGTTTTTATTAATTTTGTACTTTTGTTGTTATAATTTTCTTGAAATGCACCCATTGGCCATTGGCGCGTGCCTACGTGTACTGAAGTGTGGTGACTGTCCGCTGTGATATTTTGTAGAGTAATTGGTTTTTTAAGTACGTAATATGTCCGTGGTCGGCAGGCATGGAGGTTGCATGATCTGTGTGTGCAAGTCAATGGTTACTGCAGGCGAATCGTTTCTGCAGTGTGTTGTGTTCCTATCCTTTCCCCAACCCTCCCACCCTCATGTTGTGACTGGACGGACTTGTGGGTGTGGGCGGGTGCAGCTGCTGCCCTTACTCCCCACTCTTTGTGTGAGCTAACATTCTGGTGCACCTCTGATGGCACTGACCCTGCAGGGCTCCTCCCGCCACCTTGCTGGGCTAAGGTTGTGGACTTACCATAACTGATTATCCAACTCTCAGAACATTACATCTCATTGCTGAACCACAAATTGCTTGAGTTAAAAGACCGAAAGCAGGGTTGAACAGACAGCATTGAGGCGGTAGCGGGTCTAGTCAGGGAGCGCGCATGAACGCATGAATCGCGCACTATGGACACCCTCCAGCCAACATGCAGTGCCCACGTTCTCTGGCCGCCAACTCTTTGTCTTGATGTGTGAAGTGTGTGTCCAACGGCATCAGAGCTTTTGAGCTCCGTTAATCGTGTAGATCCTATGGCAGCCAGCAACACTCTCAAGTATTCTGTTTAAGTGCACGATCTCTTATTGTCATTCTTTTTTTTTCATGTTAATCAAATTTCTGAATGTTTATTTTAACCTCTGCTTTCTAACTTATGACTTATATACTAACCATCATAACTCTCCTCTCTGTATTGGCACCTAACAGGCTGTTTTAAGCCAGCTATAATGAAGATGCAGTTTACACGGTTCAAGTTTGGCATGGGATCTTTGCAATGAGCATGACTTTCTGCTTGTGTGTGCAAACAGTGGGTGAGCTTGGCTCCTGCTGCTCACTACTGATGTTGTTGCGTTCCATGGTTGGCAGCAAAGCACACTCCTTACCCTTCTCACTTGTCAACAGCTCTCACAGTAACCTTCACAGTCAAGTTATAAGCTCTCGTCTTTTAAAAACACTTTGCCAATTATGTCTCATGTTTCAGTGAAAAGTAAAATATTTTACTTGTTTTTATTCCCATGGCTCATTCTTATTGAGTGTTGAAATGTCTTGGACCAGTGTAGCTAGTATTTATCCTTGTTTGGTGTTTTGTACTACGTGGTTTAGTTGTGTCCAAGGCATATGTACTTCACCATCTACCCCAACTAAAATCACATGTATGGCTCTCCCTACAGATTCGAGTAGTTAATGCGTTTCGACAGGGGCTTGATGCTCGGCCTTCCAACCCTAATTTGGCGGCTGTGCTAAAGAAGCAGTCGTCCTTGAGCAAGAGGCTGTCTCAGGGGTCTTCGCTGGAGTACGCCGACCTGTGCCCGGACCCAGAAGAACTCACGGTGCCCGAGATCGACGTGGAACGCCTGTCCTCACACAGTCATACGGAAACAGCTGTGTAGACAACTGTTTTAGGCCCTCATGCCACTTTCTCAGGGCCAACTGCACCTCCAGCAGCACTGGCAACAACAGTAGTGTGATCAGCAGCAACAGCAGCAGCAGCAACAATATGAGCCCTTGACCACCATCACAGCAGCTAGTGGGCGCCGCCTGTGGTGTGGTAACTGGGTGCTGGGCTCCGCTGCAGCTAAAATTGACTGACTGCCACAATCAGGGTGACTCAAATGGGAAAGGGCATTGAAAGACAGCCCATATGTATGTGGGAGGAACAACAGCTGTGGGGTCTTTGCAGATTCGCCTGAGCCGTGGACTGCTCACGTTCCCACAACTCTTTTTGTCTTCCGGGGGGCATTTTTGCTCACCTGCAAATGCCCACCCTGAGTACACACCTGTGAAGGGCACATCCACCCGTGTCCTACCTTATGGCCGTACCTGGTGCACAGACACACTCACTGGTGTATGCCATGGACTCACTGACAGTGTGCCGCGCCCCTTGTTTCATTATGTCCTACTGTTAATAGTCTTGTGTATAGTAAGGGTTGTTATTGCATAGTCTACCAATTATAGAAATGGTAAAGGGTTTTTGCCAGAGGGTTAGATCTGTTGAACATTACTAAGGACAAATTACATTATACCTGTAGTCAAAGGATGTTTTAAATCTCTCTAAGGAAGTTGTGGAAAATTGTATATTCATGAATGTTCTTGGTTCTTGTTTTCTAAAAACCATGTTGGCTGTTCCTGATGCTAGAGTCTATACATCTCTGTTTTGTTTATGTTTGGCAGTATTGTTTTGTCCATTTGCTGTGTATGAAAGGTGAGTCTTAGGTTGTATGACTGATGGTACCTCTTAGCTTAAGTGGTATGATTGTTGCGTTGCTACAAGTTGTGTGGTAAAGCTAGCCTTGCTACAAGCCCGACTTCACGTCACACAACCACCACTGATGTCTTGATTTCATTAGACATCTTTGCATTTAATACTAATAATCCTAACATCATGGGGGTAATTTTTATGGAGCAATAGTTGTTTTGAAGTATATATAATAGTGATGATGCTTGTCAATAATTCAATCACTGAAGGTAATTGTAATGTTATGTAATTATGATATTACAAATAAACTGGTGCATGGTTGTTTCCAACCTTATCACCTGTTACAATGTTGGCTAGCCAATGGAACCAATCCTTATTGTTGTGCCCATGTGAGGAGCACTCCAGTGGCCTACAGCAGATACAGTTTGCCCCAGGAGTCAGCTCTTACAATTTGTCACATCCCAGGAGCACCAGCTTGTCAGACCTAGGGCACACTAAGAGCTTTGACTACGGTTTTGTAGTAAAGATCTGCAGGGGCCCCTCACCCTAACCCACGGGATGTCTTGCCAGCCTAGCTGCCAGCATACCATGTCCCCCCCCCCGCCCCGCCCCCCCAACAATCCATCACCTGCTCTGCCTTGTCCTGTCTTCATTCCCTGGTCTTCTAACACCACTACCTTCCACGATCACAATCTGTTCCTGGTTGACTTGGTGTCTGTGTGCGTGGTCTGCCCCCTCCCATCCTGTTCTTAGATGTGGCAAATATGCATTAGTTTTAAGTCAGTTCTCTGGGCTGTTCACCAAACCATTACACATAACAAATTGTAGTCAATAGCAAACAGTTATTTCATTCATTTCTGTAGAGAAAATGAAAGATTTTCTAAATACTGAAATGTTGTAAATCCAATAAATGTTACTGTAAACTGGTAGAGGTAACCAAGATACAACCTTCTGTAAATCTTCAGTCATTTTGTGATGCTCGTCTCGATATGTCAGCCACGACACTACTTTAATATTTTGTTTGTCAACTAATTCTTGGACTGAGGAAGTGTAAGATCAGTGAACTTTGATAAAAAAAAAAAAAGGCCTTGTACTTCTTCTCTTTGTCCATTATCTGATGTGTGTGTGTGTGTGTGTGGGTCCGTGGGTTGTTTGTGGAGTGTGGAGTGGCAAAACCATGGAACTCCCCGTCTTGTTCAGGAAAATAGGAAGAGCAAGCCAGTTTGGTTAGTGTTGTGGTGCGCCAAGGGATGAATGTCCCCGCCGCTGAAGCAGCTACTGAAACTCTGCCACCACCCACGCACTCCAACGCGCGTACTACTTTAGATTTTTCGTGGATATAAACAAATGGCTTCTATTGTTAATAGGAAAGAACATTACTTGTTGAGTTTGTTAACTTTAAAGATAAAGGTTTTCGAGAGTCCAAATCTTTTCTTCATATTCCTCAAATGTTAGTTTTGATTTCATTTATTTGTTAAAAGACAATGTATTAAAGGTAGCCCAAGGCACAATTAATGCAAATAGCTCTTGAACTATTGCAATGTATATATCAAAGTAAATATTGTTGGATATTCACCCTTGTTTCCTGCACACACCATGATGCAACACAGGATAGGCCACAGCACCAGGCGGGCTTGAGTCACCAGGGAAGGATGAGCTGCATGTATTTCATCCTGAACTTGGTTATATATATGAAGTATTGTATATATATAGAATTCTGTAAATATATCGCATTAAGGTTCTGTAATCGTTATTTGTGATACAATAGCCCAGCTAGCCGCCTTCCTGACAAGTTCAGAAATAATGAACCATTTTGACATAATATTGGAGAAGTATATCAACCAGCTAACGTGACTACACGGTTTAGGGGTAGCCTACTACCAGTGGTGGCTCGTGATAAAATACAATGGAGGGACTGCAAGCTTCACACAACAGTAGGATACACAAATTATACCTATCTCGGGTATGAGTTGTAGTTGATGTTCACGGATTTCAGGGCATGGTAGTGGTGGTGGTAGAAGGGATGGTTGGGGTGGCAGTGTTGGTAGTAGAGGGGATGGCTGAGGTGGTGATGGTAGAATTACAGTATTAGTACACTAGTACTTGAAAATAAAGTCAGGTACCGCTTGATTTCAGTCTTTTCATTTAATGTCAGCTGGGATAAGTTGATGTTTTGCAAATACTTAACTGGATTTTCCATCGTCATAGGGTAATGAAAGAAAGCATGATTTAACCACACCGTCTATACATGCACTGTAAACACGGAGGGACGAGACTTAGCTGCCTCGACTGCAGCTCTTTGTGTTCACAAGTGGCGCAGCGGCGGAGCAGACATGAATCGTACAGCAAATATGAAAGTAACTTACATTTTGGTCTGGTTTTAATGAAAATTAACTTAGTAATGTATTGAAAATAATTAAATAACATATAATGACTATATTATGATATATTTGTTAGCAGTATCAATTCTGCTGTGTCTAAAGGCATCATACACCTGGCAGTGAGTGTCTGGGGGTGCTGCAGCTCTGCAGCCCTATGGCCAAGGGCACAACAAAAATGGGTAACAAAGCCCGCTTAGATGCGGGTGAATATATTTTTACCCCAGGGCCTTGGACATCCCTGCCGTGCATATAGTCTCAGGTTACCCTTGGACAAGGTGTAAGCCTGGATTGTCTCCCGTACCAGGGTTACGGTGAAGCTCCAGTGGTGTGCTGCAGCACAACATAATATGCTGTGCACACCCTGTTGAGGGGGAACTTGAGGGCAGTTGGTCTTTATACCAGCTATGAACTGACGGAACTCTGACGCAAAATCAGTATTCAGATCCTTGTGATACACACTGACAAGCCCTGTAATAGCAGTTTTGATATCCTCCTCGGTCATAGAGTCAAACTGTCAGAATGCCAAACCGCTGCAGCACTACAGAATACACATATGCGTTTCTGCAATACACTTCGCAGTTGGTCAATGATGACATACAATGTATTTACTTTGAATTTTTGTTGGCCCGTCATCCCTTCTGTGGCATCAGTAGCATTTCCATCATTGACACGCTTCTTACGCTTGGGAATTTGCCGACTTTCGGATTTGTAAGTGCTGTTGCCGCAGCGATCACATGCTTGTTGCTCATAGAAATAAAAAAATTCTCTTCTTTTACCTCTAACACGTAGAAATTATAGTGGTAGAAAGTAGTCACACAGGCAGCCTCGTTTGGCCCAGTAGGGCTGTTGCTGTCTGTTCCTCCTTTGTATTCCTTTGTATAATCAGTGTTTATTTTTCATCATTAATTTGCAGCTCATACGTGACATAGTGCAGGGCTAATCAGGATGCCAAATACATTTTGATCAATGGCTAACCCCTCCTCTTTAAGTCCTTTGCCATCTGTTAAATGGCTACTGGCAACAAGCAGTTTTATTTTTGTAAATTGTTCTGCCTGCATCCTGTTCCTTCTGATGTAGCAAAGGGTGGAGGGGCAGGAGCGAGTGTCAAGAGAAACTCATCCTCCCAACATGAGTCCACAAGGATGAATCCATACATTAAATTGATACTGGTACTGGGCTCTACACTAAAGATACAAATAAGTAGACGCTAATCTACTCGCTTTCATCGTCCTAAAAATCTATCAAAAATATTACCACAGGCCCACGTCGCAAAAACACACACGCACAGGTTTGTCAGCGCCGGGAAGGATATGACAGAGACATCTTGTGGTTGTATCCAGCATTAAGTACAGCTGCCACACAAGCTTCAATTATTATCTTTAACTAGATTATCTGGATGCATTAAGACATTTAGAGACTAATGACCAATGTTGTTATCCTTACCAACCCTCGTTAGCGTCAACTGCCATAGAATTGCTGGAAATATGGGCGTGTGATGAGCTGTTACTGATAGGCGACGTTCACATGTAATACACCTACTTGGGGCTTGTCCTGTTATACACCCTTGCCTGTCCTCGCGCCCCATTGGTGGCCGGGGCGTGCCAGGCAAGACCCACAACGCCCAGTACTGTGTCGGCAAGCAAAGTGCACAGTACATACGGTAGTTTATGTGGACGCCGCTCGTTGCTGCGGATAGAAGTAGCTATACTGTGCAGCTGTGTTAGGAAGGCAGTGGTGGTAGCACTCCAGACATCAACAGCACGCCATACATAGGAGGTGAGTGAAACAGGAGTTATAAATAAGCTAATAATGGACAATGCAACGTCTGCGTGGCCTCCCCGCTGCTGTTTGCCCAAAATGGTACGACACACACACACACACACATGCACACACGCGAAAAGGTGATCACTTATAGTGGTAAGAAGTGTGCAATGATTTAAAGAAACACTAAATTGATACCAGTGGCGGTATCGCGAGAAAAGTTTATTAAGAAGATGCCCGATAAATGTGCTGCCCAAACCGCCACTGCGCCTGCGCCGTGGCGGACGACAAAAATTTGAGTGCCCAAAAAATCTAAGTGCCAAAATTTTGGTATTATTCCAGATGAACTCAGAATTCACTTTGGTGGACGAAACAATTTTTTTCTGGTGAGTTTTGATGTGCTTTGAATTAATCTAATCTGTTAACCGTTTATGTCGCTTTTTTTATCTTTTTTTATTGATAAAGGTTACCGTAGATAACCGTTAAGTCGCCACCTGCAGTCATGTCGCCAGGCGCCATATATTACGAATTATAGCATTACTACTGATTTTTATGTGCCACTGAAGATAATACACAGTAGTTTATATCATGACTGTATAATCTACCCTGTTTCAGCGTTTTATGCTTTGTATCTGCAAGTATATACGGTTTCAAATTTCACTACACGTTTTTTTCTTCGGGCGACGACGACAGCGGTACGACCTTGGGCCTCACGGTGTTAACGAGGCGTCGGCGGCCAGCGTTCCTCCCAGCAAGGTGGCGCTCCCTGGCTGCCGCCTGCTGCCTGGCTGCCTGAGTATTAGCGCATTTTCGTGACGTTCACCGCCCTGGTTCAGTCCAGTCCGGACCGGGTCAGGGTGGACTGATGGTCGCGAAAATACATCGAGACTGGCCCCGTCCCATTCGTCGTTCCTATTGGCTGGAGGATCGAATGGGCGGTACTGAACTGAACTGTGGAGGCGGCAGGCGTCCATCTTGTCAATATCCTTTTTGTCGTCCGCCTTTTAACCTGTGCTGAAGACTTTACAACTACCACGCCTGTGATACTATAGTCTTATGGTCGACCATCATGGTGTTTCATGTCATATCAGCAGCCCGAGAAGTTCCTGGTCGCCTTCCCCGCTGACTGTAGTGCGCATGCGCCAGTTCTCCCCACACTGGTCCAACCTGGTCCTGATCGCTGGCTCAGACCGGCCCGGTCCGTTCCAGCCCGGTCTAAACTGCCTCGCAAAAACACTGGCCGTCCGGGACTAGCCCAGTCCAGACCGGGCCAGAGCGGCCGCGAAAATGCGCTATATGTTTTTGGCAAGGGACGCTGTACAATGTGTTTACCTAGTAACGTACAGAACTTAACAATGTTCGTGCTATGTGTGTGTGTGTGTGTGTGTGTGTGTATGCGTGTGTGTGTGTGTATGTTCACACTTCCGCAACCGCAAGTCCGCAAATCTGCAAACCAATTATGTGATATTTTCTCTGCATTTATTGCAAAAATAGAGGTGAAAAACTTTGTGGTAGTAAATTTATATATTATTTCCTAAATCACTTGTGGCAATAATTATTGATATATACGTATATATATATATTATATTATATATATATATATATATATATTATAATATATATATATATATATTATATTAATATATTATTATATATATATATATAAATATATATATAAATATACATATTTTACCTACCCTACCTTTATCTACTGAACGGTGACAAAACTGTGTTAACTCTGTGTCTTGTCCATTTGATATTCTCTTCTTCACCTCTCCAGAATGTCTTTTGGTGTCTCATTTATCTGTTGCACTCCTCATCTCCTCTGTTCTCTCTTCCTGTTTTCTCCGTATCTCTTGTCCTGCTCATAAAAAGGATGCAATCAGCATATGCCAAGTAACATCTAACCAAATTTCTTGTTTCTTACTATAATTTTGTGTTGGCCCCAGTCAGAGCTTATCTTATTTTTATAAGAAAAAAAAGGCTATTTGAGATCCGGGGCTATTCATAAAACATTCGGGGCTACAGCCCCCAATGCCCAGGCCTAACTACGCCTATGGTGGACTCTTTAGTGGAGCCATTTCAAATATATCGCTAGGAATGTAATTGCAAAACAAGGAAAAATAGAATCATATCTTTGGTAGATTCAGCACCAAATTTTCTAGTGTCAGGCAGCCTAGGCCATGACACTAATTATTCATGTTATCATGTTAGGTAGTGTTAAGGGGTCAAGGCTAAATATATAGTAAGCAGTGGCGTACCCAGAAAATTGAAAAGGGGGGGGCCAAAAAAATAATAATATATATATATTATATATATATATATATATATATATATATATTATATATATATATAATTATATATATATATATATATATATATACATAGACCACTGTAGATATAGTGGTCTGTGATAGCCTATATATATATTTATTTATTTATAATAAATATATTTTAGTATTATTTATTTTTTGCAAAGGGGGGGGCCATGGCCGCATGCTCCCCCCCCCCCTCGGTACGCCACTGATAGTAAGCGTAAGAAAGGGAAAACAAACTTAATTAGGGTGGGTATATAATCCATATCTTTGAAAAAATACAACTATATCTTAATAAAACATTTATTTAATACGGGTACATGTAATATTTCACAGTTTGTTTTGTAATGGACTGTGACACCTTAATTATTATTATTTGTATTTGATAACATTTCCTGCAACACACGCCACCTGCTTCCCCACCGTAGTGTAAGGTTGTTACTTTGTCCGATCGTAGGCTCATACACATCTCTCAAACCTTACTTCAGGCCAGACACATTCCCCAGACTGTAATTATTATTGCCTGGAAGAGTGAAATTTGCAGCCACCATTATCATAACATTGGTTTCTCGTCGTGACCTTACTGCCTGTCATCCACTAATTAACAATGCACGTATAATTTACTACGTACATGAATTTACATATCTCAATGTTCTTCAATGTATTTTTTTTTTCTTCATATAAGGAGCTGATTTAGAAGCCTTAATTAATTGTATCATCATTAGCATCATTGTTGTGTTATTATGATAGTGCATTTTCAGAGGAAGCAAAATATAATGCCCTTTTTTCTTGGTAATTATCATCCTCATAATTTTCTTTTTAATAAATTTGTTGTCAGTGGAAGTCCTGACGTCTTAGAGAGAGAGAGAGAGAGAGAGAGAGAGAGAGAGAGAGAGAGAGAGAGAGAGAGAGAGAGAGAGAGAGAGAAGAGAGAGAGAGAGAGAGAGAGAGAGAGAGAGAAAGAAGAGACAGAAGACAGAGAAGAGAGACAGAGAGAAAAAAAAAAAAGAGAGAGAGAGAGAGAGAGAGAGAGAGAGAGAGAGAGAGGAGAGAGAGTGAGTTTACAGGTTTGTGCTGAAATATAAGGTACAAAACCTCTCCCTAAATAATCCCAACCATTAAAAAAAAAACTACAAAATAACATAGTATCCCATAAAAAAACCGAAAAATACGTACTCTATGAAGAACTGATACAATCCTCTCGGGCAATCTTAAGTAGACGAACATACATCCTTTATTTGTTACATCCTTTATTACCGACGTATCCTCGCATAAGAAGGATATTTGGAGACTTGAAGATACTTGATAAACACACTCAGTCCACATATCAGTCCATTGCAGCGGAGAACACAGTGAGAGAATGGACGTTGAGATGGTGGTGATGGTGGCGGTGGTGCATAGAATAGATAACGCCTCGAAATAAGTAGCGCCATTACCTCACACCCCTGCCTGTCAACTCTTCAATTGTCTATTTCACCTGGGACAGTGAAGCTCTCTGCCTGGGATACTAAAACATTTGCATTAGTTTGGGTCTGTGTGAGTGAAGGCGTCAACTGATCCATGGTTGTGTGACAGTGTTATACGGCAATCTCTTCTCTCCTGTCCCCTCCAGTACCTCCAGCAACCACAGTACCACACATGTCCTGGATAACTACTTATAAAGGAGTATTTTGTGATAAATAAGTAAGGAACGGCGGGGGTGTGAGGTAAGGCACTACTTATTTCGAGGCGTTACCTATTTTATGCGACAGCGGGGGTAGGCAATGGCGTTCGCAGCAGGTCGTGTTAACAGATAGGGAGGCACTGCACGCCCACGGGGGTACAGCGGCACTCCTTACACTTGCCAGATAACTCCGGGATTCTGTCCTTGACGATGTACATGCGGCCGTAGATGTTGCAGCCAGAGAGCTTGAGCATTCCTGTAGGGGGAGAAGGAGAGGTAAAGGTGGTGATGGTGGTGGTTGGGTAGCCTATTATTTCGTTTTTATGCTCCACTTTTTTCGAAGACCACATTATTGTTTTCTGGTGAGTTTTGATGTATTTTGAATTGATTACAGCCTTGAGCTTGAGCATACCTGTAGGAGGAAGGAGAGGTAAATGTGGTAATGAAAATGTTTTAGCATCCCAGGTCAAATAGACAAGGGAAGAGTTGACCATTTTGTTAACGAAGGAGACGAAGTTGAAGAGGACCTATGAAGCGATACTAAGCGACAAAGGTCACAAGAAGAAGAAGAAGGTGGTGTAGTGATGGGGTATTATTTCGTTAATGTACACCAGGTTTTTTTTCGAAACCACACTATTGTTTTCTGGTGAGTTTTGATGTTTTGAATAAATTTAGCTCTCGTTTTTGGTGGCATTCAATATGTATTTTTAACAGCCTCCCCCTCTAAGTGTCAAAAACAAGCAATTCATTCATGCCAGAAACGATTAGGTTGTATTAAAGTAGGTTATGTTAGACGTAAGGTTTGAGGTAGTTATATATATAATATTAAGAAAAAAAAAAATGTTATCAGTTGTTGTTTAGTGTTTTCAGTGTTGCAATGTTAGTTATCGATTTATTCTCGTAGTGTTTTTTCTTCATGTTGACGCCTTGGCTTTCAGAATGGACGTAGCCTAACAGTGATGGTGACAGACGGTGGAGGGACTGACAGCTTCGTGGTGAGTGTTGCACTGGTTACGCCTGTCATCATCCTTCCTGTCATCATCTTGTCCCATCTGATAACTTACCTTCCTCTCATTATAATCACCCGTCTATGTGTCTGTTTATCTACGTCTACATTCTATCAATCTTTCCATTTAGTATTTACTTACTTAACTTAATCTTAATTAAATCAGCATTCTGTATCTTATCATTATACCTCCTTAGTTACGAGTAGGTTCATCTATCAATTTGTTATCATATATCTAAAGTTATTCTAAACCCTTCACGCCCAGATCTTTCCTTTGCTATATAAAAATCGTCTGTTGTTAGCCATGAAATACGAAAAGTGACCGAACCATAACAAATAAGCTAGTGGATAAGGATACTAAACAGGTCATATCTATAAAATATTGCTGATATCTATAAAAATCGTGTAATGGTAGTCAAATAACAATGAAAATTACGTTCTGGGTCTCAAAGGGTTAGTTAATCTACTTGCATCGTACTTACCTGATGCCAAAATAGGGTCAGTGGCGAGAGGTAATTGGTCCTTCACTGCATCAGGTATTTCGGGCAGCTTGGGTGGCAGCTTCACGGTCACAATGGGCTTCGGTGTTCCTTGGCTGGACGTGAACCTGATGTTAGTGCCGCCCGGACCCCCTGAAAGCCCGAATCCGTCAGGGAATAGCTGGTTGGTGATGTCGTTGGAGACTATAGGCCGCGGCGTTTGCGTGGGAAGGATGGTGGTGAGCCTAGGGCGTGGGAGGAGGGTGGAGAAGGGTTGTTGAGGGGGGCGTGAGGGTGGTGGTGGCGGCGGGGGTGTTTGTCGTGGAGGTGGAGGCGTTTGTCGTGGAGGTGGAGGCGTTTGTCGTGGAGGTGGAAGCGCTTGTCGTGGAGGGAGGGTGAAGAGGAAGGCTGTGGATGGGGTGGGCGCGTCGGTGCCCTCTGGTGGGGTGATCTCAGCGGTATTGCGTCTTGGCGGGAAGAAGGGCGGGCGGGTGGGAGGCCGATCACGCAAGGCAAATGGAAGGTCAAATCTGGAAGTGACATCCTCGTTATTCGCCTCCTCAGTGGTGGGTGAGGGCGGCGCGGCGAAGGGCGGGCGGTTGGGCCTTTCTGGTCGCCTAGAGGGAAGGAAGGGTCGCCGTGTTGGTTCATCGCTTCCGGGGCGTCGGGGTGGCAGGATAGGTCTTCGGGGCAGGGTTCGCCGAGGGGCTGTGGTGGATGGCTCTGTTGTGGTTGTGGTGGTGGAGGGCGTGGGGGTTGTGGGGGTGGGGGTAGTGGGTGAGGTAGTGGGGGCGGCAGCAGCGGGCGTGTCAGTACCGTCGTCTGGCTTCAGGTTCGAGGCTGTTTCGTCTTGATCTGGAGGGCAAGACGAAACGTGATCTTAGTGTAAATTCAACGCTAAGTCTTCATTAAGGGAGCTTTGATCGTAGTAGCAGTCGAAAACTACCTATTTTTGTATAATTTCTGTAGTTTTATAGATAACATTCCTGTTTTCCGGTATTTACGTGAGAAATTATAAACTGACGTGCTTAGAATCAAAGTGGAATCTGCGTAAAATCTAACAACCCGCCACAAAGAAAAGAAATGAATAATAGCTTAGATATCTAGGAAGGGTAATGGAGTGGACTATTAAGATGGCGACAATTATATGGTTGTGTGACTCACCGCGGGCTGGCAGGATGAAGGAGGGCAGCAGGGGACGCGAGGTGGAGCGTAGGTCGTCGCTGCTGAAGGTGTTGTGAGGACGAGTAAGGGCGTCGGCTGCCACGAAGGGGATGATTCTACAAGGGGAAGGTGGCAATGGTGAGAAAAAAGGATGTTACTACTACTATTACTACCGTTACTACATACTTTTACTCATGGTCCATTAACCCCTTCACGCCCAGATCTTTCCTTGGCTATATAAAATCGTCTGTTGTTAGCCATTAAATAACGAAAAGTAACTAAATATACCAAATTAGCTAGTGGACAAGGATACTAAACAGGTCATAGCTATAAAACATTGCTTATATTCACTAAAAATCGTCTAATGGTAGTCATATTACAATGGAAATATATACGTTCTGGGCCTTAAGGGGTTAAACTCTTTCGTCAACCAAGCTGTTACTCTTGGTCCTTCTTTAGTTGACCAAGCTATCACTGTTGCTATCACTCCTACTCGAGCTTCAAAGATATTTACGTACCTGACGTTAGGGAGGGACGGAGGCAGGGTGGGTTCTCCTTCATTATCATAATCATCAGTGAGTTCAAAGGTTGGCTCGACCCTCTCCCCTTCACCCTGCATCGCCGAGAACCCACCCTCAAAAACGGGCCTGGAGGGCATATCTGCGTCAGGGTCGGGTTTCTTTGGGCGTGACGTAGGCTGAGGGATGATGGGTCGTCGGGTGCGGGTGTGAAGTGGGTCTGGGAGGTCAAAGAGCGCGATAGGAGAGATGCCTGGCAGTTTTGTCTCTTTGTCTGTGTTGTGGAGGAAGGTGGGAATGATCGGGCTGAGTGCCGGGGCTTCCGTTGGTGGGGGAGCAGGGAAGAACAGCGGGGGTCTGGTGGCGGTGGGTTCCTTGGGCTCCTCTTGGATTGGTGGTGGTGGTGGTGAGGTTAGTGATGGTGGTGGTGGTGGTGGAGGAGGTGGTGGAAGGGCTGGTGATACAGGAACGGGCTTTTCCTTGACCTCCTCATCGGTGTTCTCCTTATTGTCTATCTCCTTTGTCTCCACTGGCTCCTCCTTTACCTCCTCCTCTCCCTCCTTCGCTGGTGATGGTGGAGGAGTGGCGCGGAAACGGGGGGGAATGAACTCTGGTCTACCCGAACCCGAAGGTCTGGGACGTGGTCTGAACGGGCGGCGTGGTGGTGGTCGGTCTGGTCTGGGGCGGAAAGGTCTTGGACCTTCAGGTTGAGGTTGGTTTGAGTCTTTCTCCTCTGGTCCAAGATCGCCTTCCGGTCCTGTTTCGCTCGGTTCTTCTCCCTCCTCGGGCGTGGCTTGGTCTTGGCCGGGCTGGTCTGGGCCTGAACTCGCTGGCTTAGGGACTTCGGGCTTCGATTCCTTTTGTTGGGGTTTTTCTGTAGCAGCTTCCTCAGGATTTTGCGCATCTGTTCCTAACTTTGGTTCAGCCTCCTTTGGTACGTTCTCCTCCTCTGGTATGGTCTGCTCTGGCTCCTCCGGTCTGGGTGGCAAAGGTCTGAATGGTTTGAATTTGGACTCTAGTCCCTCACCCTCTGGTGTAGGCTGATCTGGCTCCTCTGATTTGGGTGGTGGAGGTCTGAATGGTCTGTGACCACCAGGCCTTGGTCTGCTTGGCCTGGGACGATCGGGCCTCGGTCTTCCATTTCCTGGTCTGGGTGGTCTCTCAGGCCTGAACCTGTCTGGTCTTGTACGCGGAGGTAGTCTGCCGGGTCGCTCCGGTCTGGGTCTGTCTTGTCCCGTGAGGATGTTGAACAGGGCGCCGAGGATGGAAGGACGCGCAGTCGTTATTGATGTAATGTTTTCAGGCTCTAGGACAGACGTATTTTTGTGCTCCACCTCCTCCACTCCCTCCACAATCTTGTGCTCCGGCAGCAGGGTTTCATCAAGCATGGTGGTAACCTCCGTTTCCGCAGTCTCTTCCTCAGTAGTCTTTAAGTCTTCAGGGTCGGCCTCGGGTTTTGTTTCCTTGCGGTCTGGCCGCTTGGCAAGCCCGGCTAGGAGTGTCTCCAAAGTCAACTTGGTCGTGTTCACATCAGCGTCTGGCCTTGTGTCGTTGACTTGTGGCTTTTCTGAAGGTGTTGCCGGCTTTCGTGCCCCATGATGCGGGAGATCGACGACGACCCCTCGGTGCGGCATGAAGTCCTCCGGCCGCAGCTCGACGGGGATGACCTGGCCGACGCCCATGTGGCCGTGCGGCGCGTGGCCCGCGGTCATCACCGAGGTGCCCACCGTGATGTCGTAGATGGGAAGCTCAGGCGCTCTGTCCATGTCTAAGTACTCGATGTCCACCGTCTCAGCGTCCAGGGGCACCGATTGCGGATCATCCTCGGGGCGGAGGGTTGCTGGCGGCTCCTCTGACGGGGAAGTGGGAGGATCCCTTTCGGCAGGTGATTGTGGTGCAGGACTTTCCGTGGTGGTAGTGGTGGTGGTTGTAGTAGTTGTGGTAGTAGAGGGCTTGGTGGTGGTCAGGAATGATTCCTTTGGTTTTAGAGTGGTCTCAGGGACCACAGCAGGGTACAACACGGTCGTTGGTTCCTCCTCCTCAGCCTCGGGAAGCACAATCTCCGTCTCTTCCGGAACGTTTTGAACAGTCACCACCTCCTCCTTGGTCTCCCCCTCAGTGGGCTCGGTGTCCAGCGGCATGATGGTGGTGTCCTCCGGGAGGGTGTCAGTGATGCCCTCCGTCTGGCCCTCTAGCGTAGTGGCCTTGTCCTTGGTCTGCCGCTCATTCCTCACGCTCTCCCCGACGGAGGGGATGAGCGTAGAGTCCAGGATGCCCTGGCGAGGTGCCTGAGGACGTTGGAAGGGGGAGAGGCTGGGACGGGGACGGGAAAGGGGCCGGGGACGAGGATGCGAAGCAGAGGAAGGCGTGTTCTGTATATTCGCCTGCTGAAGGAGGGCCGCCATGTCAGCCTCACGTTGAAGAAGTGCCGCCATGTCAAACTCACGCTCGCCGGTCACCTGAAGGAGGGAAAGTGTTAGTAGGGAGTGAAGGTGATCTGCTGTAGGTGTGTGTGTGTGTGTGTGTGTGTGTGTGGTGTGTGTGTGTGTGTGTGAGCAATGTTTTATGAGTGTAAGTTTTGTGGGAATGATTCACTTCTACAGCACTTTTCCGTTATGAGAAAAAAAGAATACGACATTTCTATTTAATTTTCATTTTTATATTGGTGCAGCAGTCTCGAGTGTTTATAAGGACATGTTTATATACGTACATACAGATGCGCACATTCATACATTGGTAATACTTACATGTGTACGTGCACGTGGGATGGTATGGCGGACACACCACACACACACACACACACACACACACACACACACACACACAGACACACACACACACACACACACGCACACGCACACAAGCACACACGCACACACACACTCACACATCCCATCAACACCACATCAACAGGGAAAACAACCAAAATATACCAGATAAGTGCAGAAAAGTGTTGTGTTATATATATAATATTAATCCCAAAGCTTTATATCTGTTTATTGAGACGAAATCGAGGGTGTTAAGGTCAGTGGGGGTCGTTCTTGGTAGTGGTAGTGGTGGTCGTCCCTTCCTTTTGGCCATTGTGATGAAAGGTCGTTAGTATCTATCGTATTTGTAAGTCTGTCTCATCATCAAGATTGTCTCAATAGTGATTCGAGTTCGTTTATTGTCTCATTCCTGTTTCAGTCTCGTTTCGGTCATGTTGAATATGTTGCTGTCGTCTCAATGTATGTCACCTGTTTGGTAATTATATAGTCTTCAAGTCTTTCATTTTGTCTCTTTGTCCATCTGTCCCTCTTTCTCGCCCTTGTTTGTTTAGTATCTTAACAAACGTTATCTTCTGAATCATTCCTTTTTATGTGTGTGATTTTGTCCAATAGAATTATCGTCATTTATTTGTCGAGTTCATGTAAACGTCTTGGCTGGTTTTGCACGTTGTCATATGCAAAGACAGCCACGTTCCTCCTCCCTCATCGCCTTCAGGAGGATATTAACAGGGGTGGATGTGCATAACGGAACAGTACATGAGTGGAGGTGTGAGTCGGGTCGCAGTTCAGTCTTTCCATCTCCCACCAAGCATGTGCAGTCCAGTTAATACATTTAGAGTGCGCCTTTGTACCAAGTGTGTGTTGCCCCAAGCATAGCACACCAGGACCTCCTTCGTCAGTACCGCTGTCTCCCTCAGGCCCCCAACCATGCCGCAGGGGAGGTTAGTAAGACGTGCAGGCGTTAAGGTGCAACGAGATAGTGCCTCCTGCCTCCCTGCTTCCCTTTTACCATCTCTCTAATGTCCTCTAAGATGTTAATACCTCAGAGGGAGCTTCTTGAGGCCTCTTGTTAGCAGTGGTGGAGAAGCCTGTAGCAGGGCGCCGCTGTGGCCTCGTAGGGCGTGGCGAGGCCGAGGATATCGTAGAGTGAAACCTAAATTTGTTCCACCTCAGTTTATTGTCTTTCACGGGTCTCTTCGGCGTTTGGGCGGTGGCGAAGGTGGTGGGAGAGGCGTCCGGCCCTTGTGTAGTGGTGGTGGTGGTGAAGAGTGTGATGGGCGTGGCCGGTGTACTGCTGGGTTGTCTGGTGTATCTGTTTAGCTTTAGAGGTCTTTCGGGCTTGAAATTTGACTGTGAAGTTTCTGAGGGAGTTGTGGTGGTGTAGGTGGTGGTGGTGTGGGGCGTGGCTGTGGTGGAGGCACCGACGTTGGCCTTGGATTGGTCGCGGTTTCTGTAGCGGTAACTAAAGGTAGGGGACGCCGGTGGAGGGTCTCGTTGTTGGGGTCTGCTGGGTTGGGGTCTGCTGGGACGGGAGATTCGTGTCCGAGCGGCGGGGGCGAGTGACGGCGACGGCTGGCGACCCCTACTCTTGAACCTGGACTCCTGACGACGCTTCGCAATCTCAGCCACGGAGGGACGGGACATCGGACGCAGGCGGGTCGGGAGTTTCTTCGGAACCGTGGGGGCAGTCGGGTCAGCCTCCCCTTCTACTGACGGAGGCTCTGTGTTGGGTGAGGCTTCGGGGTCCTCATTCTCAGGGTCAGCGGCAAAGGCAAACTGGTTGGTGTCATGAAGGGTTACTCAGTTAGCCTGGATGGTAGTGGTGGTGGTGGTGGTGGTGTTGGGGATTAGCTTAGGGAAGGTTATTAGACGTGAGGGTTATATAGTATGGGTGGCTGGCTGGATGGCTGCTAGTGAGGCTGAGCTGTAAGGGAATGTGACCTGGAGGGTTAGCGACAGGCCATCCAGATTGTGTCTCTTCTGGTGATGGATTTTTTTTTCTCTCTCTCTCTCTCTCTCTCTCTCTCTCTCTCTCTCTCTCGCTCTTCGCTCTCGCTCTCTGCTCTCGCTCCTCTCTCTCTCTCTCTCTCTCTCTCTCTCTTCTCTCTCTCTCTCTCTCTCTCTCTCTCTCTCTCTCTCTCTCTCTCTCTCTCTCTCTCTCTCTCTCTCTCTCTCTCTCTCTCTCTCTCTCTCTCTCTCTCTCTCTCTCTCTCTCTCTCTCTCTCTCTCTCTCTCTCAACTACTAACTAAATCACCACAGCCATTTACAACACAATATCAACATACTCCTCCCTCCCTCATCCATAAATATCAAAGAGAGAGAAACTAACACACAACATACTTCCCAACATCATATTGCAAGTCACTCATGCAGCTTACAACGAAGACCTACCTCCTGCCCCTCCTTATCATGGGTGAGCTCAGGTTCCCCCTCCTCAGTCTCCAGTATTCTCCCTGCCCTTCGCTGCAAGTCATCGCTAGGACCTTCCACGGGACTCTACGGAAGGGGGATGAAAGAAGGGGATGGGGTCTTAGCAATAGTGATGGGTAATAGGGGATAGGTGATGGCTTGGGGTTTAAAGGAGGATAGAAGGGGATAGGGTCTTAGCAATAGTGATGGGTAATAGAGGATAGGTGATGGCTTAGGGGTTTAGCGGAGGGTAGGAGAAGGGGATGGGGTCTTAGCAATAGTGATGGGTAATAGAGGATAGGTGATGGCTTAGGGGTTTAAAGGAGGATAGAAGGGGATGGTGTCTTAGCAATAGTGATGGGTAATAGGGGTTAGGTGATGGCTTGGGGTTTAAAGGAGGATAGAAGGGGATAGGGTCTTAGCAATAGTGATGGGTAATAGAGGATAGGTGATGGCTTGGGGGTTTAAAGGAGGATAGAAGGGATGGGGTCTTAGCAATGGTGGTAGTGATGGGTAATAGAGGATAGGTGATGGCTTAGGGATTTAAAGGAGGGTAGGAGAAAGGGATGGGGTCTTAGTAATGGTGGTAATGATGGGTAATAGGGGATAGGTGATGGCTTAGGGATTTAAAGGAGGATAGGAGAAGGGATGGGGTCTTAGTAATGGTGGTAGTGATGTGTAATAGGGGATAGGTGATGGCTTAGGGATTTAAAGGAGGATAGGAGAAGGGGATGGGGTCTTAGTAATGGTGGTAGTGATGGGTAATAGGGGATAGGTGATGGCTTAGGGATTTAAAGGAGGATAGGAGAAGGGATGGGGTCTTAGTAATGGTGGTAGTGATGTGTAATAGGGATAGGTGATGGCTTA